>QRFJ01001156.1:131227-179154 GCA_006176705.1 Cocos nucifera | reverse complement strand
GAACTATACTAGTATACTGGAGTGGGCTAGAAAGTATACCAACATTGAAGAAGCATTTGCTAAGGATACTCCTACCGATTCTATTTTAGCAAGACCGAATAAGTAGCACCTCCCATTGAAGAAAGAGGCCTATCGCCAGTGCTCCCGATCTCCACCCAGGAAGCAGAGAAGTGGAGGTCCCTCTAGAAACCACCGATCTTTGAGTCCCTAAAGGAGAGATCGACAACGGTATCCACTAAGGCATTACCATAACTATACGCCTCTGAACACCACCCAGGGAGAGATTTTAATGCAGATCTAGGCCAAGCTCCCTTAGTCTTCGAAGATGTGGACGAACTCTAAGTGCCATGATCCAATGAGGTACTATCTCTAGTATCATGACCATGGTCACGATATGAAAAACTACCGCCTCCTCTGTGATGCCATCAAAAAGCATATTCGGGAGGGGAGGCTAGAGCGCTTCGTCCATGGGAGGACTCCCCCGCGATGACCTCCTCCAAGAGCACGGCAGCTGCCTCATCAGCCTCAGCACCTGATGTCGATACCTGCATAGGAGGCAGGAGGGCCAATGGTGGTTGAAGAATAACCTCTCCATGATGAAATCCACATGATCACTCAGGGGTCATCCAAGGCAGCATTCGCAAAGAGACCAAGGCATGAGGATAGCCTCGAAAAAGTGATAACTTTTACTATGCAGAATGTAGAGGGTGTACAACAACCACATAATGATGTTGTGGTTATTTTCTTAAATGTTACTGATTATAATGTACACCATGCACTCATTGATAATGAAAGCTCAGTTGATATTTTGTATTTTTCTACTTTTTTCCTTATGGGGTTCTCTTTTGATCGGTTAAGTAGATTCAATACGTTGATCCAAGAATTCTCCAGAAGCTCAATGATTCTGGAAGGAATAATCAGACTACCTATCATAGTGGGTACTCCACCTCAGTAGATGATAGTACATAAGGACTTTCTTATTGTAAAGCTTTCTTTAGCTTACAACGCCATCCTCAGGCGACCTAGTCTCTAGAAGCTGAGAGCCATAGTATCCAACTATCATTTCAAAGTCAAGTTCTTGACAATCCATGGAGTGCGGGAGATTCAAGGCGACCAAACTGTGGCAAGAAAGTATTTTGCCGCAAAGCCCCAAATAGAAGATCAAGCGAAACCCCAGCTTGAACTCACAATAGTGCTGAACACTCAAGATGATCTAGTAGAAAATCATGCCCAACCATTCAATGAGCTCTTGGAGATCCCACTGAGGAAGGAGAACCCTCGTCAGACCGTAAAGATCGGTTCCTGCCTCGACTAGGTAATGAAAAACTAGCTAATCACTCTTTTGTAGATGAATATGGATCTTTTCACTTGGTCAACTACAAACATGCTTGGGATCGATCCAAAGGTGATGGTCCACCATCTGAGGGCGGACCCAACTTGCCGCTAGTCAAACAAAAGAAGCGAAGCTTTATCCCAGAGTGCCAAAAAGCCATCACTGAGGAGCTAGACAAATTGATTGTAGGATTTGGTGTGGTGCTCCTAAGCCTTGGGAGGCCACGAGAGGAGCCAAGGTGTCGACTCTAAGAGACTAGGATGGGTATGAGTCATAGGACTAGGATAGAAATTATCCTAGATGAAGGCAACGTGCAGTCCTACACAGACTCGAGGTTCAAGTGTGAGAACCTTGAGGGGCTTGGTAGATGCTCCAGAGATCTGGGATATAAGATGGAATAAAGGATCAAAGCCAGAAAAAGAATTAACCAAGATAAGATGCTGACACACAAGCGGGCTGGCTTGGATACGCAATTGAGTCAGCTCGGTCTGAGATCGAGCTGGCTTAGGGTACAGTCGAGCCGACTGTCTTAAACAAATAGAAGATAAGATTCAGACAAGATACAATCGAGCCAACTAGACCACTAACAGAGTCGGTTCGATGGTGGCAAACAGAACTAGATGGGGTTTTCTATTTGATCTTGGATTGGGATTAATTCAAGGGGTCTTATGGCCTGGATCAATAAGATCTTAATGGGGCTAACTTATGTATGGATCAGATTTAGATCCAGAAGATGAGAGAATGTGAGACATATATACATGGGCTCGGTGAGTGCTTTTATGTATTGGGTTAGTCAGAAAAGTTTTTGGTCGGGCCTAAAAGGTATGTATAAATACATAGATTATATTAGAGTTTCATAAGGATTTTAGAATATAGACCTTTTCTCCTCCAATCTCTCTTCTCTCTTCTCTCTAGTGTTGCCACCTCAGGGTTCCTAAAGAAGCCCTAGAGATGGGGGTGCCTCCCTTAAGCCCTAGAAGGAAGGCACCCCATTACAAATCCAGGTGAAGATCGATGGTTTCTAGCCATAGAGAACGTCATAGGTTCCTTCAGGTCCATGCTAAAGATTTGAAACTTTCGCAATATGGTATTAGGGCTTGTGGTGGCAGGATGATGTGCATTCGAGCAATACCATGGTTTTTCAATATTTGGTATCAGAGCCTTATGGTGCATGGAGGCAAAGGAGAAGTCATACAGAAAGAAATCAAAAATCTGCACACCTATTCCACGGTATGTCTCAGATCTACTTTTGTTATTACTATGGTTTGGCCAATCGAGAGTAGTGAATTGAACATAGAGGCTGAGATGATTAACAAAATGAGATTTTTCATTGTGGAAGGTTTGGATGCATGATTTGCTGATCGATATTGGTGGAAAGATCGAGGTGTATGATGGATGATGAGGTTCTCAAGGAAGATGGATAGTATAGGATAGTTTAATAGAAGAAGAAAGGTTTCCTAAGGGGTAATGGTCGAAGGAAGGCTGAAGAAATGGCTATACATCCTTCGGTGATAGGAAGGTGGGGATGTAGTCAGGGATGCATTCAGTGATTCGACCACAGCATTGATTTGTGAAGCCTTAGGGGTGATGGAGATGGATGATCCATGGAGGTCTAGTAGGTCAGAGCTGGGTGGTGTGAGCTCAGAAGTGGCACTTCCAAGTTTTGAAAATATGAGAAGATAGGTCATGAAAAGACGGGAGCGAGTCAAAAGAAGAATCAGTCTTAATAGTAAAGTTTAGAAATTGGACTGGCTTACTCTGAAACTAAGCCAGCTCAGTTGAAAATTTGATCGGCTCAGTCTAGGACTGGATCAGCTAGATCTCAAAGAAAAATTCAGATAGAAAGCAGCATTTTTGGACTATTGGCATGATATACAACTGGATAGGCTCAGTTTGGGACTGAGTCAATCCAGTCATAGGTTAGTTGGCTCAGTCTAAAATTGGGTCGGCTCAATTTTTATGGGTTCTTATTTTGTGTACGTGGGTTGTTTGGATTTGGAGAATTTTTCTATGAGCTTGGGCTTGACCTTTTGTAAAGTATATATACTGAAAATAGGTCAAGATTGAAAGAGTGCTGAAATATACTGAATAAAAGCTCTTTTCTCCTAGAAATCTCTTCTTCTCTTCTTCTCTATTCCTTAAATTTATTTGATCGTGCTTCCATAAAGATCTCTAAGAAGTACTTTCTTGTTGCTTGACTAATCACCAACAGCCATGCCGATCCATATGGGAAGAGTGCATATTCCCAATATTTGGTATCAGAGTGGTGTTACATGGAAGAAAGGAAGACACCTAGGGTTTACTACATCCAAAATCTATTATACCAAATTTTATCCTAAAACTTTTAGTTTGCTTCATGGTTGTCTCTAGATTGAGGTGGAGATTGTTTACATGGAGGAACGGTGATACAAAAGTTTGGTACGATGATCTAGGACTAGTTAGATCTTTCGTGAAGGATAATTTTATTAGTGTGTGATCGTGAAGGATGTTAGGGATCTGTTCTTGACTTGTTTGAAGTCATGGGATCAAGTGAATTCAAGATGAATTTTGAGAAGTTCGACGACAAGAAAAACTTTACCCTATGGCAGCAAAGAGCAAAGGACTTATTGGTTCAGCAGAGGATTTACAAGGTCTTGATAAAAGAAAGGCCGAAAAAGATCTGTGCTAAGGATTGAGAAGAGTTAAAGGAAATTGCTTTTAACACAATCTAGATGTGCTTGGCCGATCAAGTTTTGCCCAGGGTTTGCATAGAGACTACGGTAAAGGGGCTCTGGGAGAGATTGGAGAATACATACATGGGGAAGAACATGACAAATAAGCTATGGTTGAAGAAATAGCTATATAGTCTAAGGATGCACAAAGGAAGAGATCTTGCTACACATATCCAAAGGTTCAATCAGGTGTGTTCTAAGGTGATGAGTCTGGATGTGAAGATTGACGAGGAGGATCGGGCATTGCTGCTATTATATTCTCTCCCAAATTCGTATGATGGTCTCATAACAACTTTAGTTTATGGAAAGAAGACCCTAAACTATGAAAAGGTTGTTAGTGTGCTCAGATCAAATAAGCAAAAAAAGAAGATCTGCAAGGAAGACCCTAAGTCTGAGATCTTAGCTATGAACGAAAGATAGGGAAGATCAAAGGAGAAGACAAGAGGAAAATCTAAAGGTAGGTCAAAGTCTCGTGATCAAAGAAAGATGACATTGAAATATTATAAATGTCATCAGCCCGAACACCTGAGGAGAGATTGTCCCCTTTTGAGATCAGAAAAAAAGAAGGCCAGCAAGGAAGATGATACAGCTTCTATGAGCAGTGGAGAAGACCTACTAGTTGTATCAGATGGATCCACAGATTACGATACTATGTGAATATTAAATTCAGCATGCTCACTACTATACTTCTTATCGAGAGTGGTTTGCTACCTACCAGAAGGTCAATGATGGAAGTGTCAGTCTTGGAGATAATCACCCATGCAAAGTGGTTGGAATTAGCTCTATCAGGATGAGGATGTACGATGGGATCATTCATACATCATCAAATGTCAGGCATGTACCGAAGTTGAAAAAGAATTTGATTTCTTTGGGCTACTTGGAGGAGTAGGGTTATGCTTTTAGTAGCCAGGCTGGGAGTGGATGTCTGAAAATTTCCAAGAAAGCTTTGGTGGTGATGAGAGGTAGAAGACTAAGCAATAATCTTTACAGAATGGAAGGCTCAGTGGTAAATAATAGTGTAGAGGTGCTAGCAGCAGCATAAGAGGAGCAAATTTTATATCGATTATGGCACTATCAGATGGGTCATATGAGTGATCGTGGGCTCACAGAACTAAGCAAAAGAGGTATAATCCCAACCCAAAAGAAGGAGGATACAAATCTTTGTGAGCCGTGTATCTTTGGCAAATAGCATAGGATGAAGTTTACCAGAAGTACTAAGCGCAGCGAGGGAGTGCTGGATTTAGTGCACTCGAATGTGTGGGGACCAACTCTTATATCAGCTAGAGGTGGGGTAAAATACTTTGTTACTTTCAATGATGATTTCTCAAGGAAGATGTGGATTTATCTTATTAGAGAAAAATCAGAGGTGTTTGCCTAGTTCAGAGCCTGGAGAGCTGAAGTAGAGAAGGAGTCAGAGAGACAAGTGTCTGAGATCGGACAATGGAGGAGAGTATACTAGCCTGGAGTTCAAGAGGTACTATGAGAAAAATGGCATCAAATGCCGTTACACGATGAGGATGACTCCCCAGCAGAATGGTGTCATAGAGAGGATGAACCAGACACTGACTGAGAAGGCATGAAGTTTGAGACTGCAGACATCACTCCCAAAATTCTTTTAGGATGATGCTCTAATTTTTTGTTATTTTCTTATGAACAGGTCTCCTCATTATAAGCTGAATGGAGGCATTCTAGAGGAGGTCTAAAGTGAAAAGAAGGTGGAGCTTGGCCATCTGAAAGTTTTCGATTGCACAGCCTATGCACATGTGGAGGCAACTAAGAGGAGCAAATTGGATCTGAAATCTTAAAAGATGACATTCATAAGGTATCCATAAGGAGTCAAGGGGTACCTACTATGGGACTCTCAAGCACAGAAGTCAATGGTCAGTAGGGACATTATCTTTGATGAGAAGAGCATCTTGAGGAGGTCTGGGATAGATGAAACTGAGAAAACAAAGGTGAACAGCAGTGGCTGGTCAGAGAATGATGGCATGCAGGTTACATCCACTTACAGGAGTGTTCCTATTAAGATGGAGTTGGGCAGAAAAGTATTATCTCAAATTGAAAATCAGCATAGAAGGTCGGCAATTTAGATAGATGTGCAGGAGCAGCCACAGACATCAGGCAGAGATGTACCAGTGGAAGTGGCTTTGCCCAAGCTCCAGCATACTATTAGGAGATCGATCAGATATGGCATTAATGAGGTTATCTCATATGCACTCATCACTGCTAATGGAGATCTAGAGAATTATGCAGAGGCCACGGAGAGTGAGGATCATGATTCATGGATGCAGGCCATGATGGAGGAGATGGAATCACTTGAGAAGAATTAGACATGATAGCTGGTGGATCTTCCAGAGGGTGCTCGACCTTTTAGCTCAAAGTGGGTGTTCACAAAGAAAGAAGCACCTTCAGAATAAGGTGGAGTCAGATTCAAAGCAAGGCTGGTAGCAAAGGGATACTCACAAAGGAAAAGGATTGACTACACAAAATATTTCTCTCCTGTGGTGCATCATACATCTATTCAAGTTTTGCTATCACTGGTGGCATAGCATAACATGGAATTGAAATAGATGGATGTAAAGATGGCCTTCCTTCGTGGAACTTTGGAGAAAAGAATCAACATGAAGCAGCCAGATGATTTCATGGAGATGGGATAGGAAGAAAAGGTGTGTTTACTTAAGAAGTCCTTGTATGGCTTGAAACAATTCTCTCGTCAGTGGTATCAAAGGTTTGATAGCTTTGTCTTGAGCCTAGATTTCAGTAGATGTGAACATGATTATTGTGTCTACGTCAAGAATGTAGATGAGGAGGATGCCCTGTACCTATTATTGTATGTAGATGATATACTCATAGCCAGTAGAAGCATGGATGCTATGAAAAGGTTGAAAAATATATTATCATCTAAATTTGAGATGAAAGATTTGGATCCAGCAGAGAAAATTCTTGGAATGGAGATTTGCAGAGATAGGTGCAAAGGAGTGCTCCATTTGTCACAAGAAAAGTATGTCCAGAAGATTCTAAAGAGGTTTGGGATGGAGAAGGTCAAATCTGTAGAGACACCATTATCGAGCCATATGTCTCTCTCCAAGTTACAGTGCCTCCAGTCAGAAGAGAAGAGAGAGTACATGGAATGAGTCCCTTATGCAAATGCTATAGGCAGTGTGAAATACACTATGGTGTGCTGTAGACCAGATATAGCACAAGCTGTGAGCACGGTTAGTAGATACATGGCTAACCCTGGGAAGGAACATTGGAAAGCATTGAAATGGATATTGAGATATCTGCATGGAACAAGGGATTATGATTTGGTGTTTGGTGGGCAGTCAGAAGAATTTGAAGAACAATCTATGAAGATGTGTGAAGGTTCGGGTCCTCTGGAAGGGTTTGTTGATACAAATTATGCTAGTGATCTTGATACAAGGAGGTCTACTACTGGATACCTCTTCTACGTATATGGTGGACCGATGTCTTGGAGATCAATCTTTTAGCCAATCATGGCCTTCTCTATCATAGAGGTCGAGTACATTGGGATAACGGAGGCTGCAAAAGAAGCCCTTTGGCTTAGGAGGTTGATTGACGAGTTAGGGGTGGAGCAGAGCAAGATTACACTATTCAGTGATAGTCAGAGTGCTCTATTATTGGTACAGAACTTAGTCTATTATGCACGCACAAAGCATATAGAAATGTGTTACCACTGGATTAGAGAGCTGGTGGAGGAAGGTAAAGTGGAATTGATGAAGGTCCATACCAAGGAGAATCAGTCTGATGCACTCATGAAGGTACTCTCCAGAGATAGCTTTCAGAGATATGTGGCATGGATGGGTCTGTTGAGAAGAGATAAATTCATAAGGACTTGGAAGCACCAAGGTACAGAATGTGAGCTCAGAAGTGGCACTTCCAAGTCTTGGAAATATGAGAAGATAGGTCATAGAAAGACGAAAGCGAGCCGGAAGAAGAATTAGTCTCAATAGTAAAGTTCAGAAATTGGGCTGGCTTACTCTGAGACTGAGCCAGCTCAGTTGGAAACTGGGTCAGCTCAGTCCAGGACTGGGTCGACTAGATCTCAGAGAAAAATTTAGATAGAAAGTAGCATTTTCGAGCTATTGGCATGGTGCACAACTGGATTGGCTTAGTCCCAAACTGAGCTGACCTAGTCACAGTTTAGCTGGCTCAGTCTGAAATTGGGCCAGCTTAGTTTTTGTAGGTTATTATTTTATGTACATAGATTGTTTAGGTTTGCGGAGTTTTTCTGTGAGCTTGGACTTCACCCTTTGTAAAGTATATATACTAGAAATAGGTCAAGATTGAAAGAGTGCTAAAATATACTGAATAAAAGCTCTTTTCTCTCAAAAATCTCTTCTTCTCTTCTTCTTTATTCCTTGATTTATTTGATCATGCTTCTGCAAAGATCTCTAAGATATACTTCCTTATTGCTTGGCTAATGACCAGCAACCACGTTGATCCATGTGGAAAGAGTGCATATTTCTAATAGGCGGCTGTAGATTGGTGCAGAGATGAGACAGGGAGCACTAGAGTGCTACAGTAGCGCATTCCTAGAGGAACAAGGGTTGAGAGAGGCTCGGTGGTGCAGCAGCCAAAGGAGGTATTTCAGCAGAGGATGTCAGGGGCATCCCAGGAAGATCGGGAGCAGGTCTCAGGGAGAGCCAGGAGATCTTTGGAGCATCGGGGGCATCTAATAGTCGGGAGTATCATGGATCAGGTATCTTTTGTAGGGGCACCAGGGAGAGTCATGATTCAGGTGGAGAATGTTCCTCCAGGTACAACTGAAGCGATGGATGGTGCTGAGGCAGAAGAGGAGGAATAGGTGGAATTCCCTAGGGTTCAATCATTGAAGAAAAAGAGTTAGATGAGTTCTTGAGTTTTGAAGGTTTTCGTAGGTTGTGGAGGTATCCAAGATGACTTCGGAGGGGTCTACAGAGCGTGAAGGGTCCAAAGGGACAGCAACGGTGTTCGAGGTGTAGTGGCAGGCCCAACAGTACAGCGTTCGATTGTTGGCCTCGTAGGACTTAGTTATAGAGTCAATTTCTATGGCATCAAGGAGACTTCAATTTCAAGTGGAGCACCGAGCAGAGGTGGCTTCATAAGTGGAGAGAGATATGACACGAGTGAAGGAAAAAGCTTATTTTTTGGATCAGGTTCGTTCAGATTTGATTGGATCAGATGGAATATTTCAAAAAAAATTTTCTAAGATTCTAATAAGATTTGAGACTTCTCAGATCTAATCTTATTGATCTGATAATAAAAATAAAAATTAAAATTAAATCTAATTTAATTTATCTTTATTTTTGGTAATCCAATTATCCTATGATGATCCTGATGTTTGCTTGAGATTCTGGATGTAGCCACGCAAGTACCTGGCCTCTACCAGTATCCACTCGGACAAGATTTGAAGATCTTCTCCTTCTCAATCAATCCTTCAAAAATTAGATCTAGATCCGATCTTGAAGGTCTTCAAAATAGCTTTTGAAGAACAGCCATTATCTCTTGCAGCAGTGCTGCCACATCATCCTGGCCAATCACGACCCTTTGTGCAATCAGATCTAAATTTGATTGGTGGAATGACATCATCTAATCTAATCAGATTAGAGTCCCTCAAAACTCTCTTTAGGTGGCACCAAGACTAGGTCAAATAAGTCTTCTTGGCGCCACCTAGTTTGATTCCTTAAAGCAACTAGAGTCCCATCTGTATGGGACTCCATCTTCTATCCTCATGGGGTGCATGCCTTCCTAGGCGTGCGCCCCTTGCTTGTCTACTTTTTAGCAGGGGACAAGTCCCTAGGTTCTCTCCTATGGGTGCATGACACATGGGCAGATGTCTAATTATTCAGGGTCAACGTTTGACCAATGTCCGAAGATAAGATTTAGCAAATGATGAAAAATGGTAGGTGTTGTCTCAAATTTATCTCATAAATTAAGATAATCCTTTTCTAACCTGGACAAGCTCCAGTCAGACCAAGTAAAGGTTCCTGAGTGAGTCCAAACATATTTGGCTCAGTTGAGACAAGCTTTATTGATTGTTAAAGGAGAATATTAGGCTCAATTGTGTGCTAGCACGATTTTCTTGAACCTAATTGAATCTTATTCAAATTAATTAAACTAGGTTAATCCAATTGATGATATCCAGATCCAAATCCTTGTTTGTGTGATCCAATTAGGTTCAATTTTGTATGGTAATCGAATATGTCATGATCTCTATCATCGACATCATTGAAATACCTTTTGATGGATCAGAACTTTTTTGATTCAGACAACTAGTATGATCGATCATCCAAATCATTTTAATTACTTCCAAAATCCATCAGTGACACCTAGCAGCATATGGTGGCAACCCATCAGAACTGAAAGTGAACCTCTCGGTGTAATTACCTGTCTGATTAAGTTCCTCTATCTTGAGCTCCGATCGGATTAGAGTTAAGGTGATCTCGTCAAACCCTAATATTCATCATATGAATTATCCATTTGATTCAAGTCCAATGTGAAAATTCTAATAGAAACTCTTTCCATTATTTCACTCTACAATGGTCATGGGCTTATGGACTTGATTCTCATGATCATCATAGGGCTACTCCGCATCTACCAAAGTAGATAGATCCCTTATTGGTGCAATCTAATTCCTACAATGAACATACCATAGCCAACATACACCTTAGGATTTTGAATGGCTAGGAGATTGAGTTATGATGTAGTCAAACTATAACACCCTCAAGGTGAACTGCCGTTGCACCTTAGATCAAAGAACCAGACACACTACTGCAACTTCGAGCCAGTCATCGACGAGAAGGTAGACTTCCTCATGACTGCTTAAGGTTGTTACACTCAGTGCCCTCGTTCCCTAACTGAAAGGAATATGCCCTCAAGCCAATTTATTTTTGGGATGTTCTTTGTCTTCCAGACTCATGTAATGATATTTTTTTTAATAAATAAAGGTATTTATTTCATCATATGCAGTATCTTATTATTTATTTAAGATTATGATGAACTCTATAAATTAGGGCTATGATTTTAGGATTATGATGAGATCATACTAGTGAGACCTAAAATCTTAAAACTCTAATTTAAATATTCCTAGTCGATGGGACACTGAGTTAGGGATCAATGTTTTTTGGTAAGACTAGCACATTCTTTGTATACTCGATTAAAAGGATGATTGATCTCATAGTAACTTATGTATGATACTAATACAAGAATGTGGGTGCTCATTAGAGAATGAGTTCACTGAATTGATCCAAATTGAGAATATCTAATGGAGTCTTATCTACATGTCAATAGATGGTTCTCATAGTGGAATTTGTGCATGTAATCCTTTGACCTGAAACTACCATAGAATCTTATATATATATAAATCCATATTTTGGTTCATACTCATTCATGACTTAGTTATGTATGGGATGATCTGGATATGGTAGATTATATATATGAAGATTGTGAGTAGGTTAACAAGGAATCGATCACTCCTGGTAAGAGGAAATAGCATCCTACATGCTTCAAACAAATAATGATTCAGGAAGACTCTGATCAAAGCATGATGAAAATTAGAAATGGTTTCTAATATTTCATTAAATGAATCATTATCATAAGATTGAAAGAGAAATGAATATGATATTGGGATTGACATATTTCCATACCCAGAGTCATATTCAGGATGCAGGAAGATCGAAGGATCTAGTTGCATGGTAATTTTCACTAAAGGATATTTTTGATATTTCCATCAAAATTTCACATCTTTTGGGTAGTCATGATACGTTGCTAGACGTCAATCATGTCTTGTGGGTTTGATCAAATTAAAATTTTAATTTGATCATTAAATTAGAAAGTGTTCTAAATTAAGTCAAATTGGGTTGGCTAGTTTTGACCTAAATCGGTTTGGTCGAGTTCTAACCAAATTAGGTCAAATCACACCCTGACTCACTGCTGGTTAGATATGGAACCCAATGGGTCATACACAAAGAGAATTGATTAAGGGTCTAATTAGATTAGACCATGTTTGCAAGATGAATATGCTAGCATATATAGCAAACCCTAGCACCTGGATTCGAATTGAATTCGAATCGGCTTCCGATTTAGGCTAA
Organism: Cocos nucifera; assembly: GCA_006176705.1. Taxonomy (NCBI): domain Eukaryota; kingdom Viridiplantae; phylum Streptophyta; class Magnoliopsida; order Arecales; family Arecaceae; genus Cocos; species Cocos nucifera. The sequence goes on along the minus strand of QRFJ01001156.1, from coordinate 167,020 downwards.
TTTAGATCCGATTTGAGCCAAATAGGATTTGGTCTTGAGTTGGATTAACCTAAATTGATTGGGCTTTAGATTGAGTGCCACATACCTGCATCCACATGCCAGACAGTCTCTCTCTTGCGTGTGGGAAGTCTTTCATGCGCAAAGGACTCTTTACGCATGAAATAAGATGGCGCCTACCTTCTTTGATTTTTCCCATATGTTATGTCCTATAAATATTTTTTAATTGGCATGGACATCTGATATGGGGCATAGAAGAGTCTTTCTATAGATGAAATACTTCTTTTTCCATTTAAATTTTTCATGTAGGATGTTTTGTCGCCCAAGACCCCTTGCCGCCCAAGACTCCATGCCGCCTACTCCTCGACATCTCTTGGACTAAGTCAAAGTCTCTTGGGATGTTGACTATTCAAAGTTTATCTCCACATCTTCTTACTGATTGGGCATCCCTTTTTAGAGCCATTGGATGGCCTTGTTTCATGATCTAATGGATGAAAAGGGTGGCGCCAAAGATGAATTATTGCGACTCTTCGTAAAAACTTACGTAGAATTAATCCAAGAGTCCTTCTGCTTTAAGGCACCTCTTGGACTAAGTCTATATCTCATTTTTACTTGATGAGGCATGAGATTGGCTGATGGGGCATGAGAATTTGATGAGGAAAGGGCGTGAGATTTTTTGTTGGCACCCCTACGTACATTATAAATAGGGGTGCACACCAAGAGTCCGGGTGAGTGAACATTATCTTTTCTTTCTTACAAGAGTTTCTTTTTGTCCAATTTTCTTTCTTCCTTTCTCTTGTCTAGACCTTGTCATTATAAGGATAAGAAGTCATCTTAAGACTAAGAGATTAGGAAGGAAAATTAAGAAGACAAAAGAAAAAGAAAGATAGATAAGGAAAGGCAAGGAAGGTGACATAAAGGCTTAAGAAGGTCTTGCCCATTTAATTAAAGTTCTTATTATAAGAATTTTAATTATATAAATCAGAGGTGCTGGTGTCTTGGTCAAGTCTCTGTGTGGATCAACATTGGAGGGTGAACACGTGGGCACCTGGTGGAACCCCTGACGAACTACTACCGATGATCAGGGTCAATTTAGGGTTTAGCGATAAGAGGTATGTTCTAATACTTTCTTTTATATTACAAATGCATGTTATATGATTTAATTGCTAATAAGGTGGTCCTAGGGTTTGGGTTTGGTTTATTTGATTTCATATTTTTGCTTTGAAATCCATGCTTCCGTCCCTGTACACCAAATCCATCAGTGGTATCAGAGCAAGCCTTATTAGGTTAAATCATATAATGCTTTGCTTATAGTATAATGGCATAAATGAAAAATATGATATAATATTTTTAGCATATTTTTATTTATATGATGAGATCATATTCTTTTACTTATCATAATGAGATTATGTTGTATATATTATTCTGTAAAGGTTGCCCTGATATAGTGGAAAGTATTCACTATATAATGATGGTTGTCCTAGAATAATTATACATGTTAATTTATATCATAATTAATGCTATTATGCATTTAGTTTGATTTAAATCAGTATGTACATCGAGACCTTTTAAATCCCTCTATGAAAAATTATATTAAGTTGTAGTGTAATTAATCTATAGCTGAATCAGTCAGGATGTCTAATTGATCAATCGGTGTCTAGAAAAATTGGTTCTATGATTGGTAAAGAGAACATGATTTTTTAATTGATTCCATTGTCTGACCTGGCCAATTTATTGGTGTCTAAGGAAAGCAATGGGGGGACTCCCATTTCTCTCCCATTTACCTGGCCGATTTGATTAATTTAATTCCAGATTGAAATGCTTAATATTATATTCACTACATTAAGGCCTTCCTTCATACTAGTTTCTTATTATGTCCAGAACCATATTAGTTCTATTGTGTAACCACAAGATCTATCATGGGAAAAGATGTAATATTAATCTAGTGCATTGAGATGCTTACAGCATTTTGAATATACTACTTTGTTGTGTAACCACAAAAGTAGTTATATTTCATTTTTGACTGTATAGAAATGAAGGATTCTACTTAAACTAAAACATTAAAGTTTGTTGTGTTAACACAAGGCTATTAATGTTTTAGAGGCAAAAGTTTTTTGAGAGTTGCATAAAATGCAATTGGAAAGAGTTTCCTACCTTTGAACTTATAACAAGTTTGTTGTGCAACCACAAGACTTTTTATAAGGAATTAGGATCTTATTCTCACTAAGAAAATCAATAAGAGGGTTATGATTTTTAGTGGGAGACATAATTAAATTAAAGTCCTAATTTAATTATGTTTGTCATCATGAATTGTTTGCTTATATATTGTTCTTTATTATGTAGATTAAATGGCTTCTTCACTTTCATTACGTTCAATTTTGGATTCAAATAAATTGACTGATCAAAATTATGTTGACTGGTTGAGAAATCTTAAAATAGTACTCAGTCAAGAAAAACTCTCCTATATTCTTGACACCCCTGATCCTAAGCCATTAGAAAATGATGCCACAGATGAAGATAAGTCCACATACAAGATGTGGCAAAATGATTCCCTTACTGTCAAATGCATCATACTTGCCTCTATGAATAATGAATTACAGAGGCAGCATGATAGCATGGACACTCAATCCATATTGCTCAATCTAAAAGAGCTTTATGGAGAGCATAGTAGGACTGCTAGATATGAGATATCTAAGCAATTATTTCATGCAAGAATGATAGAAGGAACATCCATACAAAATCATGTTTTGATGGTAATTGACCTAATCACTCGATTAAGTCAATTAGGTTTTGTAATGGATGGAGAGTTAAGTCAGGATTTGATCCTGCAATCACTCCCAGAATCATTTTCTCAGTTTGTCATGAACTATCACATGAACAAACTAAATTCTTCATTGCCTGAGCTGTTAAATATGCTCAAGATAGTAGAAAGCCATATCAAGAAAGATAAGGCTCCTCTTCTTCTTGTGGAAGGGATCTCCAAGAAGAAGGCAGGCAAAAAGGGTTCAAAGAGAAGGTTGAATCCTAAAAGTGGTATAAATAAGAAGAAAAAGGGAAGAAGGTCTCCGAACAAACGACCTATTTTCACTACGGCAAAGCAGGTCATTGGAAGAGGAATTGCAAGGCTTACCTTGCAACCGTGAAGTCTGGTGCAAATAATGCACCAAAAGGTATGTATGAGATACATACTATATTATCATTAAATTCTTTCATTTCAAATTCTTGGGTATTAGATACCGGCTGTGGTTTTCATATCTACAAATCTTTGCAGGGGCTGCAGAAAATTAAGAGTTTGAAGAAAGGTGACTTCAAGCTTTATGGCGCTGGAGGAGAATCTATCCAGGCAGAAGCTGTAGGGACAAATATATTGAAGTTACCTTATGGGAAAGATCTTAGAGCTTACAAATTATTATTATATGCCTAAGATCATTAGAAATATTATATCTATACCCTTGTTATTAAAACAAGGTTATAGTCTTAATGTAACGAGCGAAGGTTGCTCGATCAAATATTCTAATGAAAATATTTGTTTTGGCATATTTAGCAATGGTTTGTTGACTCTATGTTTGGATAATAATATATTTCATATTGATGAAAATGGAAAATGTAAGAGAGATGACATAAATAATACTTTACTTTGGCATTGTCGATTAGGTCATATTAGTGAGGCTAGGATTAACAAGTTATACAAAGAAAAGTTCTTTGATCCTTTTGATTATGAATCATTGGGAACTTGTGAATCATGCCTCATGGGTAAAATGACCAAGATTCCATTTAGTGGACATAGAGAAAGGACAAATGAGTTATTAGGACTTGTACATACGGATGTATGTGGTCCTATGACAACTCAAGCTAGAGGAGGATACTCTTATTTTATTACATTCACTGATGATTTATCTAGGTTTGGATATGTGTATCTTATGAAACACAAATCAGAAGCCTTTGATAAATTTAAAGAGTATCAAAGTATGGTCGAAAAATAAACTGGACAATGTATAAAAATCCTTCGATCTGATCGAAGAGGAGAATACTTATCTAGTGAGTTTCTTGACTATCTTAAATTTAAAGGAGATTCTCTCTGAATGGACACCTCCTTATACACCACAATTAAATGGTGTAGCCGAAAGAAAAAATCATACCTTATTAGATATGGTACGGTCCATGATGTGCTTCACTGATTTACCTATTTTCTTCTGGGGTCATGCTCTGGAGACTGCAATTTACATCTTGAATAGAGTACCTTCTAAATCTGTATCTAGTACTCCATATGACATATGGAGAAGTAAGAAACCTAATCTTAAGTATCTTAAGATATGGGGTTGTCCAGCTTATGTCAAAAAAAATTTTGGACATAAACTTGATGCTAGATCAGACAGATGTCTATTTATAGGATATCCTAGAAATAGTATAGGATATTTATTCTACCATCCTACTGAACAAAAGGTATTTGTAAGTAGGCATGCCATTTTCATGGAAAAAGAATTTATCCTAGAAAAGGGCAGTGGCAGAAATATTGAACTTAGTGAAGTTCAAGAAAATCAAATAGAAATTTCTCAACCATATAATCACATAAAAGAACCAGAACACATAACTCCTATCCATAGGTCTAAAAGAGTACGAAATACACCTGTGAGGTATGGTTTCATTATTGAGAACAATGAAGCCCAAGTCATTGAGAAATGACGAACCTCTGACCTATACGGAAGCAGTCAAAAGTAAGGACTCTTACAAATGGCTGGCTGCCATGCAATCCGAAATGGAATCCATGCACACCAACAAAGTATGGACTTTGGTGGATGCACCAGAGGATATAAATCCTATTGGATGCAAATGGATTTTTAAGAAAAAGATTGGAGCTGATGGTCAAATTGAAACCTATAAGGCCAGATTGGTGGCTAAGGGTTTTAGGCAAAAATAGGAGATTGATTATGATGAAACATTTTCACCTATTGCCATGCTCAAATCTATTCGGATTATGCTTGCTATAGCAGCATACCACGACTATGAAATATGGCAAATGGATGTAAAGACTGCCTTCCTTAATGGTTTCCTTGAGGAGGAAGTCTATATGTCACAGCCAGAAGGATTTGAGTCAAATGAGAGACCAAATCAGGTATGCAAACTTAAGAGATCCATTTATGGATTAAAGCAAGCATCAAGGAGTTGGAACATCCATTTTGATGAAACAGTAAAAGAGTTTGGTTTTATCAAGAATGTGGATGAACCATGTGTGTACAAGAAAACTAGTGGGAGAACCATAGTCTTCTTGGTTCTGTATGTAGATGACATACTCCTCATTGGGAATGATATCCCAATGTTACAATCAGTCAAATTATGGCTATCAAATAAGTTTTCCATGAAAGATTTGGGAGAAGCATCCTATATACTAGGAATAAAGATCTATAGAGATAGATCTAAGAGGATGCTAGGCTTGTCCCAATCAAGGTACATTGACTTAATACTGAAAAGATTCAGTATGGATGGGAGTAAAAGAGGTTATTTACCCATGAGTCAAGGCATACATCTCTCTAAAAAGATGTCTCCAAAGACACCTGAAGAGAGAAATAGAATGAGTTCTATTCCTTATGCTTCGGCTGTTGGATCAATAATGTATGCCATGTTATGTACAAGGCCTGATGTTGCTTATGCTTTAGGCATTGCAAGTAGATTTCAAGCTGATCCAGGAGAGGATCATTGGAAAGCTGTGAAAAATATTCTTAAGTACTTAAGAAGGACTAAAGATATTTTTCTAGTATATGGTGGTTCTGATCTTAAACTTAGAAGCATATTCTGATTCTAGTTTTCAATCAGACCCAGATGATAGCAAATCCATTTCAGGATATGTCTTTACTCTGAATGGTGGAGCAGTGAGTTGGAAGAGTACTAAGCAGCCAACTATAGCTGACTCAACCACTGAAGCAGAATACATAGCTGTAAGTGAAGCCGCCAAGGAAGCTATCTGGATGAAGAAGTTCATCACTGAATTAGGTGTTATTCCTGAAAATTGAGAATCCAGTACCACTTTACTGTGATAATACTGGAGCTGTAGCTCAAGCAAAGGAACCAAGGTCTCATCATAAATCCAAACACATTCTGAGATGCTTCCATCTCGTTCGAGAAATTATTGAAAGACAAGATGTAGTCATAGAATAAGTGGATACAAAGAACAACATAGCAGACCCATTCACTAAGGCTTTACCACTGCAACTGTTTGATCGCCACCTTGATTGTATGGGATTAAAATATAAGGGCGATTGGCTTTAGTGCAAGTGGGAGATTGAAAGGAATATGCCCTCAAGCCAATTTATTTTTGGGATGTTCTTTGTCTTCCAGACTCATGTAATGACATTTTTAATAAATAAAGGCATTTATTTCATCATATGCAGTGTCTTATTATTTATTTAAGATTATGATGAACTCTATAAATTAGGGCTATGATTTTAGGATTATGATGAGATCATACTAGTGAGACCTAAAATCTTAAAATCCTAATTTAAATATTCCTAGTCGATGGGACATTGAGTTAGGGATCAATGTTTTTCGGTAAGACTAGCACATTCTTTGTATGCTCGATTAAGAGGGTGATTGATCTCACAATAACTTGTGTATGACACTAATACAAGAATGTGGGTGCTCATTAGAGAATGAGTTCACTGAATTGATCCAAATTGAGAATATCTAATGGAGTCTTATCTACATGTCAATAGATGGTTCTCATAGTGGAATTTGTGCATGTAATCCTTTGACCTGAAACTACCATAGAATCTTATATATATAAATCCATATTTTGGTTCATACTCATTCATGACTTAGTTATGTACGGGATGATCTGGATATGGTAGATTATATATATGAAGATTGTGAGTAGGTTAACAAGGAATCGATCTCTCCTGGTAAGAGGAAATAGCATCCTACATGCTTCAAACAAATAATGATTCAGGAAGACTTTGATCAAAGCATGATGAAAAATTAGAAATGGTTTCTAATATTTCATTAAATGAATCATTATCATAAGATTGAAAGAGAAATGAATATGATATTGGGGTTGACATATTTTCCATACCCAGAGTCATATTCAGGATGCAGGAAGATCGAAGGATCTAGTTGCATGGTAATTTTCACTGAAGGATATTTTTGGTATTTTCATCAAAATTTTACATCTTTCGGGTAGTCATGATACGTTGCTAGACGTCAATCATGTCTTGTGGGTTTGATCAAATTAAAATTTTAATTTGATCATTAAATTAGAAAGTGTTCTAAATTAAGTCAAATTGGGTTGGCTAGTTTTGACCTAAATCGGTTTGGTTGAGTTCTAACCAGATTAGGTCAAATCACACCCTGACTCACTGCTGGTTAGATGTGGAACCCAATGGGTCACACACAAAGAGAATTGATTAAGGGTCTAATTAGATTAGACCATGTTTGCAAGATGAATATGCTAGCACATATAGCAAACCCTAGCACCTGGATTCGAATTGGATTCGAATCGGCTTCCGATTTGGGCTAATTTAGATCCGATTTGAGCCAAATAGGATTTGGTCTTGAGTTGGATTAACCTAGATTGATTGGGCTTCAGATTGGGTGCCACATACCTGCATCCCATGCACCAGAGAGTCTCTCTCTTGCGCATGGGAAGTCTTTCATGCGCAAAGGACTCTTTGGCGCATGGAATAAGATGGCGCCTACCTTCTTTGACTTTTTCCATATGTTATGTCACATAAATATTTTTTAATTGGCATGGACATCTGATATGGGGTGCAGAAGAGTCCTTCTGTAGATGAAATACTTCTTTTTCCTTTTAAATTTTTTGCCCAGGATGTTTTGTCGCCCAAGACCCCTTGCCGCCCAAGACTCCATGCCGCCTACTCCTCCTTGACGTCTCTTGGACTAAGTCAAAGTCTCTTGGGACTTTGACTATTCAAAGTTTATCTCCACGCCTTCTTGCTGATTGGGCATCCCTTTTTAGAGCCATTGGATGGCCTTGTTTCATGATCTAATGGATGAAAAGGGTGGTGCCAAAGATGAATTATTGCGACTCTTCGTAAAAACTTACGTAGAATTAATCCAAGAGTCCTTCTACTTTAAGGCACCTCTTGGACTAAGTCTATATCTCATTTTTATTGATGAGGCATGAGATTGGCTGATGGGGCATGAGAATTTGATGAGGAAAGGGCGTGAGATTTTTTGTTGGCACCCCTACGTACATTATAAATAGGGGTGCACACCAAGAGTCCGAGTGAGTGAACATTATTTTTTCTTTCTTACAAGAGTTTCTTTTTGTCCAATTTTCTTTCTTTCTCTTATCTAGTCCTTGTCATTATAAGGACAAGAAGTCATCTTAAGACTAAGAGATTAGGAAGGAAAATTAAGAAGACAAGAAAAAGAAAGATAGATAAGGAAAGGCAAGGAAGGTGACATAAAGGCTTAAGAAAGTCTTGCCCATTTAATTAAAGTTCTTATTATAAGATTTTTAATTACATAAATCAGAGGTGCTGGTGTCTTGGTCAAGTCTCTGTATGGATCAACTTTGGAGGATGAACACGTGGGCACCTGGTGGAACCCCTGACGAACTACTACCGACGATCAAGGTCAATTTAGGATTTAGCGATAAGAGGTATGTTCTAATACTTTCTTTTATATTACAAATGCATGTTATATGATTTAATTGCTAATAAGGTGGTCCTAGAATTTGGTTTTGATTTATTTGATTTCATGTTTTTGCTTTGAAATCCATGCTTCCTCCCTGTACACCAAATCCATCACAAACGAGTACCTATACTCTCAATCCGGTGTCTCTACATCGTAGACTCAAGACTCATCTATCCAAAAAAAGTGATCGTACATCAACCTTCCAGATCAATCACAATTCTCATGATGATCCTACGATCGGAAGCATTTTATGAGTTAATAATGAAAATTCATATTTTAAATTTTCAACTCTTAAAAATATAAACTATCATTACCATTAACTCAAGGGATGTATGACAGACACTTTCATATACACATTATGATAGAAAATAATCCATTTTATTATATATAGTTAAAATTATAATTTTGCTCTTAGAAGTGTGTTACAAGTGTCAGCCAATCTAGCTTCTTAGGTACACATATCTAACAAACTCCCACTTGACCTAAAGCCAATTGGCTATAAATCTAAGTCCCATCTTCTCAAGGTGGGCTTCGATCTTCTACTGGCCCAACAACTTTGTAAGTGGGTCTGCCACATTGTCTGCGGGGTCGACTCTCTTGATCTTGACATAACCTTTCTCAAGATAATCGTGGATGAGGTGGTATTGCCACTCGATGTGCTTGAATTTTTGATGAGACCTCGGCTCCTTAGCAAGGGCTATGGTGCCATTATTATCGCAGTATAGAGGAATGGCATCCAATGGCATCACCCTGATCTCTACAGCAAACTTTTTGTACCAAAATGCCTCCTTTGCAGCTTCTGACACAGCGATGTACTCTGCTTCCATGGTGGAATCTGCTATCACTATCTGCTTAGAACTCTTCCAACTGACAGCACCATCATTACACACAAACAGACTTTCAGATATCGACTTTCGATCATCCATATCAGACACAAAATCAAAATCTGTATATCCTTGGACTTGGAGTTCTCCATTACCAAAGATCAACATCATATCCTTAGTTCTTCTTAAGTACTTAAGGATATATTTCACAAAAGTCCAGTGTTCTTCATCTGGATTTGATTGATATCTGCTCGTGACACTCACAGCATGGGCTATATCAGCTCGTGTACATAACATGGCATACATGAGACTTCCTATTGCTGAAGCATAAGGGATCTTGCTCATGCATTCAATCTCCTCAGGTGTGTTGGGACACATTTTCTTAGGAGAGATGAATGCCATGTCTAAAGGGTACTAATCCCCTCTTGGAGTTTTTCATGCTAAACCTCTTTAGCACTTCCTCTATGTACATCTTCTGTGAAAGACCTAGCATCCTATTCGGTCTATCTCTATAACCTTAATTCCTAGAATATAGGATGCTTCTCCTAGGTCTTTCATGGAGAATTCTTTAGATAACCACATTTTAACTATGGTCAATATGAAAATATCATTTCCAATAAGAAGAATATCATCCACGTACAGTACGAGGAAGACAATAGCACTCCCACTGACTTTTTTGAAAACACATGATTTCTTCTCATTTTTGATGAAACCAAATAATTTGATCACATCATTAAAATGAGTATTCCAGCTCTAAGATGCTTACTTAAGTCCAAATATAGATCTTTGCAGCTTGCATACTTTATGATCGACATCATTGGATGTGAAACCTAGTGGTTGTTCCATATAGATATCTTCCTCAAGGTATCCATTTAAGAATATCATTTTCACGTCCATTTGCCATATTTCATAATTAAAATAGGCTGCAACAGCAAGCAATGTGCGGATGGATTTTAGCATGGCTACTAGCAAAAAAGTATCCTGATAGTCAATTCCTTCACACTGACTATACCCTTTTGCCACTAATCTAGCTTTGAATATCTTCACATTCCCATCTGCACCAATCTTTCTCTTGTAGATCCATTTACATCCAATAGGTACTATACCTTCTGATGGATCTACCAAGGTCCAAACTTAGTTTGAGTGCATCGAGTCAATTTCTAACTTCATTACCTCTAACCATTTCTCAGAGTCGATATCCAATATTGCCTCATCATAGATTTTAGGATCATCACCATGAACCCCATTACCTATGAGGAACATTTTCTCTACTTCCTCTGAAATAGTACCTAAGTACCTCTCAGGAGGATGAAAAATTCTTTTCAATCTACGAGGTGGAGGAGGTAGTGATTGTATTGGCTCAATCTGATTTGGTTCTATAGGATTCTTAGCTCGTTGCTCTTGTGAGATTTTCTCCTTAAGCTTGATCTATTTTCCAATGCCACCATCTTGAATAAACTATTTTTCAAGAAAGATGGTATCCCGACTCACAATCACATTGTGATCTTTTGAAATGTAGAAATAATATCTTAATGACTCTTTAGGATATCCTATAAATTGAGCTCTAAAGGACCTATAGTCTAACTTGTCTGCTTGTTGTCTTTTGACATGAGCCGGACAACCCCAAATTTTGAGAAGACTCAGACTTGGTTTCTTACCATGCCATATCTCATACGGTGTGGTAGGAATGGTTTTTGAGAAAATCCTATTCAGTAAATATATAGCAGTTAACAGACTATATCCTCAAAGAAAATCAGGAAGGTCAATAAAGCTCATCATGGATAGGACCATATCTAATAGGGTCTGATTCCTCCATTCTGAAACTCTATTGAGTTGTGGTGTTGCAGGTGAAGTCCATTGAGAGACTATGCCATTTTGCTTGAGATAGTCTAAGAATTTTCGACTAAGGTATTCACCTCCTCAATCTGATCGAAGAACCTTAATGGATTTTTCAATTTGCTTTTTAACTTCATGTCTGAATTCCTTAAACTTTTCAAAGGCTTCAGACTTATGTCTCATAAGATACACATATCCACACTGAGATAAATCATTAGTAAAGGTTATGAAGTAGTCAAAGTTGCCTCTAGCTGGCACATCAAAGGGGCTGCACACATCAGTATATACTAGGGCATGTAGTTTCGTGGCCCTTTCCCCGTGTCCTACAAAAGGAAGCTTAGTCATTTTGCCATGAAGACATGATTCACAAATTGGATATGACTCAGAAGTCAACGGACTCAATAGCCCATTTTTTTCTAATTTGTTAATCCTATCTTCTGCTATATTACCTAGCCTTAGGTGCCATAGATACCTATCATTTAGACTATCCCTGGGTCATTTTCATCTTATGGTATTCACATTTTGCTTGATATTAAAAATAGATACATCAATATGTAACTGGTAGAGATCGTTAATAAGAAAACCACTTACAATTTTATTTCTTTCATAAAAAATATTACAATAGTCCTTAAAAAAACTAATTACATAGCCTTCTTGTGCTAAACATGAAATAGAAATCAAATTCCTACTTGCAGTAGGCTCATAATAACAATCCCTAACTACTAAATCTAAGCCAGATGGTAGTCAAAAAGGGTAGGTTCCCACAACCACAACTGCAATCCTTGCTCCATTTTTGATGCACAGGATCATCTCACCATCCCTTAGCCTCCTGCTATCCTCAAGATCCTACATGGAAGTGCACAAATGAGCACTAGAACCAGAGTCAAGCACCCAACTGGATGCAGAAGAAAATGTAAGGTTAGATTCAGTAACGAGCATACCTCCAGAAGGACCTATCTCCTTCTTATTCTTCAGGGTGGTCAGCTATGTAGGACAGTTTTGCTTTCGGTGGCCGTCAATATTACAATGAAAATACTTTTCTTTGTCAGCAACTTTCTTCTTCAACTCTGTCTTCTTTTTCTTTCCACCTTCCACCTTCTGCTTTCTCATAGACTTCTTCTTTTCAAAAAATTTTCTCTTAGAAGAAGTCTGTTCCATAGCAAGTACTAAGCCTTTAGAACCTTTCATAGAAAGCTCAGTAGTAACCGGCATATTCATAAGCTCGGTCAGAGTATTCTGAAGTTTATGCATATAGTATTTCATGATGAACTGCCCATACGCATCAGTCAAGGATTGCAGAATTATATCATTCTACAGATCCTGATCTAACTTCACTCCAAGTTTCTCAAGCTCTTTCAAGTCCTTAATCATCATCAGACAAAGATCTTAGACTGATTGCCTATTATGCATTTTAGCCTTAAATAGTCATTTAGTGATCTGATATTTGGCTGTGCGACTCTATTCACCAAACAACTCTTGCAAGTGAGCCAACATTTGGTGGGCAATCTTGATATCTTCATGTTGGCGTCAAAGCTCATCAAACATCGAGCCCAACATATAGTATGTCCTTATTATCTTCATCCATCCATTTGTCAAGAGATGCTCTCTGTTCAGTGGACGGACGAGCAGGTAAAGTGGGGCGATCTTGATCTAATATATGAATCAACTTCTCAGAACCCAAAATAATTTTGAAGTTTCAGAGCCAATCCTTGTAATTTGATTCGATCAGTCTATGGGCGTTCAGGATACAAGCTAGTGGATTGGATGTAGATATTTTTCTTTTTTCTGTAGAGAGTCAAAGTTTCTAGTTAGATTTTATAATTAAGACTTAATCAATTTTTTTAAGAGTTTAATTTTTAAATAAATTAGCTTTCACTATTTTCTTGGATCCCTACACTTTCTTTGTAGAGATGCAAAAATCTCCATGATTACTGATTTCTAGTGGGTGGTGCAGTCCCATCAATTGACTCATCACCTCACCTAATAGTTATTGGTGATGGGTTAGCCAATTAGTGAACAACTCTTGTCCAATGATTCTCTAATCATGGTGCACCCAGACTTGGTCTCTAATTCATGAATCTCATCGTGCCCAAAATATTGATCCACTTCTTAGTTAAGTCAGACCCACCAATTGCATAGATTGGATTTCTAATTGAATCTCTCATCGTATCAAAAATATTGAGCCCAATCCATCCTCCAGCCCGTAGCATCCAATGCCTAATAGACATGATTGCATCTTCTCGGTAAAACTAAACCACTATGACCAATCGAGAACAATCAACCTCGGGAAGGGCCTGCACATCTACAATAGTGGAAGATCTTAGACTTAATCTTTTCTTAGGAAGATTTGATTTAGGTTCCTTTAAACTTAACTTGACATAGCCATAACCATTATGACTAACCTAGTAGCATGGGTTAGCTCAGATTGTTAGCCACCTTAGATTAGGACTGGGTCAACAAGCATGGTCAGGAAAGTGAGATCGATGGAAGGGATATGCCATTAACTCGATAAGAATGCATTCAAGTCTAGTAGCTCCCAAATAAAAATTAGTCGATCGTATCTGCCAAACTTACCTTAGATACCAAATTATTGAGCCAAAACCAATTGGGTTAGCCTACAATCCAGACTCTAATCACTGAGCCTAATTAGGTCTTAACTTGATCGATCACTCATGTGACTCGACCTTGATCCAGACATAATCCTATTAGAATGGTCAATTTAAGTACTCTTGATCTCATCGAATCAACTCTTGATTCAGTTTGATCAACCGCTAGACTTAATTGAGCTACCCAAGCCCGAATCCAATTTTATGAATATATCTTAGATATAAAAAATTTTAATTTTAGATATAATATATTTCATAATCTTAATTCTTAATTAAGTTTAGGGTTCATAAATAAAATATGTATATAAAATCCTAGGATTTCAAGATCTAGGGTTTTGCAGAAAATAAGTTTTGATTTCTGATTAAGATCGAACGCGCAGCATCCCTACACACCATAAGAATACCCCATCGAATGGGAGGAGAGGGTCTTTAAACCCTACTTCATTCTTATGATCGAACGGCCAAGGAGAATGTCTTAATCAGAAATATGATAAATCTACAAAACTAGTTAGATCTACAACATATATCACATATATAAAAATTAATCTAAGTAAAATCATGTTTTGCATACATCTCATGAATCATATCATGCATCTTTTAGATCTAAATTATCTCATAAATATCTAAAAAATAAGATTTAAATTTAACCATATCAAATTAAAATTTATTCTAGAAAATTTTGTAGAACTATTCTACAACTAGTCTAAACATGCATCTATCATATCTCATATGAATAAATTAAAAAAAAATATTTTTTATATTTTAAATTTAATTATAATATTTATAATATTAGAAAATAATAAATAAATAGATCTAAAAATTATAATTAATTAAATTAAAATTATGATCATGCTAGACTACACATTGAACAATTTTATTCCTAGTCTAGTAATGCATCTCATACATCTTAGATCTGGATTATTTAATTTTTTAATTTTAGATCTATTCACATCTAATATGAGTTATGGAACCAGCCTCTAATACCAGTTGAAGAAAAAAACTTATTTTCTAGGTCAGGTTCGTTCAGATCTGATTGGATCAGGAGGGATATTTTAAAAAAAAAATTTTAAGATCCTAATTAGATATGAGACATCTCAGATCTAATCTTATTGATTTGATAATAAAAATTAAAATAAAAATTAAATTTAATTTAATTATATCTTCATTTTAGGTAATCCAATTATTCTATGATGATCTTGATGCTTGCCTGAGGTTCTAGATGTAGCAACGCAAGTGTCTGGCCTCTACTGGTATCCACTTATGCAGGATCTAAAAATCTTTTTCTTCTCAATCAATTCTTCAAAAATCAAATTTGGATCTGATCTTGAAGATCTTCAAAATGACTTTTGAAGAACAGTCATTGTCTCTTACAGCAGTGCTGCCTTCTTCCTTTTCTGGCACTTTTCCCTTGCTTGGATCACACCATCTTCATGCCCAAAGTCCCTTGGGCATGGAGAGGAGAGAGAGGATTAGAGGGTGCCATGGAGAAGAGGGAGAGGGGCTATGTGGCATGGGCTAATGGTAGAATCCTTGAATTCTAGGCGTAGATCGGATTTATATAGATCCTGCTGCGACATGCAGTGCCACATCATCCTGGCTAATCATGGCTCTTTGTGCAATCAGATCTAAATTTGATTGTTGGGATGACAACATCTGATCCCATCAAATTAGAATCCCTCAAAACTCTCCTTAGGTGGTGCCAAGATTGGGTCAAACAAGTCTTCTTCATGCCACCTAGTTTGATTCTCTGAAGCAATTGGAGTTCCATCTGTATGGGACTCCATCTTCTATCCTCATGGGGCGCACACCTCCCTAGGCATGCACCTCTTGTCTATCTACATTTTAGTAAGGGGACAAGTTCTCAGGTTCTCTCCTATAGGTGCATGACATATGGACAGATGTCTAAGTATCCAGAGCTAACCTGCGACTTGAATGTCTTAGTTCGAAGTTAATGGCGATATTCCTTCCCTCGATCTCTTACTTTACCGTGCCATATCTGTTGACCAGTTTATCTAAGGTGGTCATAACTCGAGCTAACCATGCTACTAGGTTTAGTCATAATTGATATAACCATGATAGTCTAGTTTTAATGAGACCTAAAAATCAATTCTCCCTAAGAAAAGATTAAGTCTTAGGTCTTCCACCATTGTAGATGTGCAAGCCCTTCCCGGGGTTGATTGTTCTCGACGGATACAGTGGCTTCAGTTGCACCGGAAAGACGCAACCATGTCTATTAGCATTGGACTCTATGGCTGGAGGTGATTGGGCTCAATATTTCGGATACGGTGAGAGACTCAATTAGGAATCCAGTCTATGCAAATGGTAGGTCTGACTTAACTAAGGAGTGGATCAATATTTCAGATACGGTGAGATTCATGAATTAGATCAAGTTTGGGTGCACCATGATTAGAAAATCATTGAACAAGAGTTGTTCACTCATTGGCTAATCCATCACCAATAATTATTAGGTGAGGTGATGAGTCAGTTGGGAGACCGCACCACCCACTAAGAATCATTAATTATGAAGATTTTTGCACTCTATAGAGGGAGTGTAGGGATCCATGAAAATAGTGAGAGCTAATTTATTTAAAAATATAAATCCTAAAAAATTGGTCAAAGTCATAATTACAGTATCTAACTAGAATCTTTGACTCTCTACACAGGAAAATGTCTGCATCCAACCGCATTACACGTATCCTGGAACCACATAAGACTGACGACCCATTAATAAGAGATTGGCTCAGGAACTACAAATTCATTTTGGTTTCAAGAAGTTAACCCATATTTGATCAGGATCCTCGCCACCCTTACTAACCCATCCATCCATTGAACAGAGAGCATTCTAGAAAAATGGTAGATGAAGATTAATAAGGTTGGATATTACATGTTGGGCTTGATGTCTGATGAGCTCCAGTGCCAACATGAAGATATCGGACTGCTACCCAAATGTTGGCTCACCTGCAGGAGATGTTTGGTGAATAGAGTCGCGTAGCAAGATCAAGTCACGAAATGACTTTTAAGGCTAAAATGCAGTAGATGGGTAGTCAGTCCAAGATCCTGTCTGATAATGATCAAGGACATGAAAGGAGCTTGAGAAGCTCGGTGTGGATGTTGGGACTGTATTGCGAACGATATTATTCTGCAATCCTTGACTGATGCATAGGGCAATTCATCATGTAATTACCACATGCAATTAACTTCAAAATTTCTTGGCTGAATTAAACGAATATGGTAGGTCACTCGCTGGAATGCTTTCTATGAAAGGTTCTAAAGGCTCAAGCTTCTTGCTAATGGAGGCAGACTTCTTCAAAAGAAAGTCTATGGAAGAAATAGAATGCTGTGAAAAAGCCAGAAGGTGAAGGAACAAGAAGAAGATAGGGCAGTTAGTCCGAAGAAAAAGTCGATTTCAAAGCAAAAGTGTTGTCCATTGCAACAGCGCGGCCATTGAAAGTGGAACTAACCCTAATTACCTGGCCACTCCTGAGAACAAGTAGAAGATCTTCTGCAGTTTTATTGCTCGTTATTTCAAGCAACAAAGCATGAATACGAAACGACCTAGGGATAGTCCAAATGATAGATATCTATGGCACCTAAGATAGATCATATAGCAGAGATAGGATCAACACAATTGGAGAAAAATGGGCTATTCAGTCCATTGACTTTCGAGTCATATCCAACTTTGCGAATCTTATCTCCAAGGCAAAATGATAAACTCCTTTTGTGGACGATGGAGAGAGGGCCATAAGATATCCTTGCCCTAGTATATACAGATGTGTGTGGTCTTTGATGTGCCGCTAGAGGCAATTTTGTCTACTTCATTAACCTTTACTGATTGATATATCTAGGTATGGGTATGTGTATCTTATGAGACACAAAGTCTGAAGCTTTTGAAAAGTTAAAGAATTCAGACATGAGTAAAAAAAATTAAAAAATCCATTAAGGTTTCTTCGATCAGATCGAGGAGATGAATACCTTAGCCGAGAATTCCTAGACTATCTCAAGGGATAATGGCATAGTCTCTCAATGGACTCCACCAGGAACCACTCAACTCAATAGAGTTTCAGAATGGAGAAATCAGACTCTATTGGATATGGTCCGATCCATGATGAGCTTCACAGACCTCCCTGATTTTTTTGGGGATATGTCATTGTTAAACTTTCGAATTTATCTACTGAATATGGTTCCCTCTCAAGACCTTCCTACACACCGTATAGATTGGTATGGTAAGGAAACAAGTCTGAGTCATCTCAGAATTTGGGAATTGCCTGGCTCATGTCAAAAGACAACAAACGGAACAAGTTAGACTTTTAGGTCTTTTAGAGCTTGCATTCATAGGATATCCTAAAGAGTCATTTAGGATACATTTCTACATTCCAGAAGACCACAATGTGATTGTGAGTCGAATGCTATCTTTCTTGAAAAATAGTTTATTCAAGATAGCGGGCATTGGAAAGGCAGATTAGAGCTTGAAGGAGAAGTCTTACAAGTACAACGAGCTAAGGACCAATTGGAACCAAATTCAGTTGAGCCAATAGAACACTACCTCTTCACCTCATAGATCGGGAAAGAGTTTCCTGTCCCATGAAAGATACTTAGGTATTTATTTTATGAGGAAGTTAGAGAAATTGTTACTCGTAAGGTAAATGGTGCTCATGGTGATGATCCCAAAATCCAAAATGAGCGATATAATATCGATCTCCGAGAAATGGTAGAGGCAATGCAGTTAGAAATTGACTCGATGCACTCAAACCAAGTCTGAACCTTGGTAGTTCCATCAAAAGGTATAGTACCTATTGAGTGTAAATGGATCTTCAAGAGAAAGATTGGTGCAGATGGGAATGTGGAGACATTCAAGGCTAGACTAGTGGCAAAAGGTTATAGTCAATGCGAAGGCATTGACTATCAGGATACCTTTTTCTCCAGTGGCTATGCTAAAATCCATCCGCACATTGCTTGCTGTTGCAGCCTATTTCGATTATGAAATATGGCAAATGGACGTGAAAATTGCGTTCTTGAATGGATATCTTGAGGAAGATATCTATATGGAACAGTCGCTAGGTTTCACATCCAGTGATACTGATTCATAAGGTTTGCAAGCTGCAAAGGTCCATATATGGACTTAAGCAAGCATCTCGGAGTTGGAACACTCATTTCAATGATGTGATCAAAATGTTTGGTTTCATCAAAAATGAAGAGAAACCGTGTGTCTTCAAAAAGGTCAGTGGGAGCTCTGTTGTCTCCCTCGTATTGTACGTTGGATGAATCCTCCTTATGGAAGATATTCTCATGATGCACATACAGTCAAATATGATTGTCCAAGGAATTCTCCATGAAAGGACGCTAGGTGAAGCACTTTTATTCTAGGAATTAAGGTCTATAAGGATAGACCGAACAGGATGCTGGAACTTGCACCGAAGATGTACATAGAGAAAGTACTAAAGAGGTTTAGTAGAAAAACTCTAAGAGGGGATTAATATCCTTTAGACATGGTATTCATCTCTTCCAAGAAGAGTGCCCTAGCATACCTAAGGAAATAAAATGCATGAGCAAGATCCCTTATGCTTCTGCAATAGGGAGCCTCATGTATGCCATGCTATGCACACAACTGATTAGCCATGCTGTGAGTGTCACAAGCAGATATCAGTCAAATTCAGATGAAGAACACTGGACTTCTATGAAATGTATCCTTAAGTACTTTGAGAAGAACTAAGGATATGATGTTGGTCTTTGGTAACTGGAGAACTCTAAGTCTAGGGATAACACAAATTTCGAATTTGATGTTCGATATAGATGATCGAAAGTCGACATCTGGGTCTGTTTGTGTGCAATGATGGTGTTGTCAGTTGAAGAGTTCCAAGCAAACTGTTATAGCAGATTCCACCATTGAAGCAGAATATATCGCTGCATCAGAGGCAGCAAAGGAAGCATTTTGATACAAGAAGTTTGCTACAGAAATTGAAGTAATGCCATCAGATGCCATTCCTCTATACTGCGACAACAATGGTGCCATAGCCCTTGCTAAGGAGCCAAGGTCTCATCAGAAAATCTAAGCACATTTAGCGGGATGCCACCTCATCCCGCGATTATCCTCGAGAAGATTATGTCAAGGTCAAGAGAGTCAATGCACAGATAATGTGGCAGATCCACTTACACAAAGCTATGGGCCAACAGAAGATTGAAGCCCATCTTGAGAAGATGGGACTTAGACCTGTAGCCAATTGGCTTTAAGATAAGTGGGAGATTGTTAGATATATGTGCCCTAGAAGGCAGAATTGGCTGACACTTGTAATACACTTCTAGGGCAAAATTATAATTTTGACTAATATCATAAAATGGTTATTTTCTATACATATGTTATTTAGTGTTTGTGATACATCCTTTGAGTTATGGTAATGATAATTCATATTTTCAAGAGTTAGAAAATTTAAGACATAATAATCATTATTAACTCATAAAATGCTCTCCCGACTATAGGATCATCATGAGAATGTGTATTGATCCAGAAGGTTGATGTACAATCACTTCTCTTAGTAAGATGAGTCTCTGGTCTTATGGTGTGGAAAACATCGATAGTGAGAGTACAGCGTACTCGTTAGGAGAACGAGACTTGAAGCGTGACCATCTTGAGTAATCAATAGGAAGTCCTACTTCTCGTCCATCGTTGACTCGATGCTGTGCAGTAGTGTGTCTGATTCTTTGATCTGAGAGCATCGACAGTTCACCTTGAGGGTGTTATAGTTGGACTACAACCATTACTCGAATCGTCCTAGCCATACGAAAATCGAATCAAACCCCACAGTATTTTAAAGTACGCGAGCGAGTGAGAGAGAGAGGGGTGTCGTGGAAGAGGAATGTTAGTGTGCGTGGTGATCGCAAGGGCAGATGAACAGAAATGCTTGATGTGGACGGTGGACGAAAGTTGCAGGAAGAGGAATAAGCTGTCACCGTAAAAGCCTGCGTATGGAGCAGCAGATGAGCACCCACTATGGGAATAATCATGATCCTATATATCAAAAAAGTCTCTATGCCATCCGGGACATAAGGATGCCTACACACCCGTAACAACACAGACGCTGAGAAGCGACCACGCACGCAGAGCACTTGCAGTCTCCAGTACAGTAGGGCTATAGTGAACTTTTGAGTTACTTCAAGTAAGTAGTGGCGAGAGAGGCGGCTTCTCTATAAATCCGCACAGCCGAGGAGGATAAGACAATCTTCCATCTTGAGTGCTGGAGCGGGTATCATACAAACATTGCGAGAGCGCAGGCCAACTATACAACCTCAGGTATTTTCTGAAGAGAGATAGTATGAATGTGAGTGGTGAAGCAGAGATGTGCTGAAACATTATAAACCACGAGTCTCCGACAAGGTATGAGCATGATCGAGATAGTAAATATGAACTGAGATCTCGCAGTAAATCACACACGGTGAAGATCAACAGAACTGCGAAGGCATTTATATGGTAACGGGAAGACAAACTACTTGATCTATGCAAGATGGCGAACCTGCTGCGTCGTCTAACGAGTACCCTGGTAACTCTACTTCGCAAGCACAAGCTGGAACTTATTATGAGCACAATCGGGAGCGTCTATATACGTCTTGGAGTCCACCATGCATTGGCAGGAAGAAAGTACTATCTATAATGCTGAGTTTAATGAAGTATGAGTCACGATCTTGAAAGTGTTAACACGTCTTGAGAGAGAGTGAATTCACTCGAGCGCCTACTCCGGGTAACCTCAATACGCATACTAGTCAATAAGCACCGAGGTAATTGTTATTTATGAGATATAACATAGCAATAAGTTTTATTAGGATTAGTAGTCAAAAAGATCACACACACCCGCGCTATGAGAGAGAGAAGTGTGGATGCTCAACACCTAGGTCTTCATACGCACCCCATTAGGAGACGACAATGGACTGACCGCGAGCGTAGTCTTTATAGCCAAGTAATAACAGGTAACCTAACGTCCCATCTTCTGCAAGATGGGTCAATCCTTCTCGTTGGCCCAATAGCTTTGTAAAGTGGAGCTCTGCCACATTATCTTGTGCAATTGCGAATCTGCTCTGACTGCTTTTCGAAAGAATCCGTCTCGAACGGTAGAGAGGCTGAGACTAGTAGGATCCTGATGCTCAAAAGTGAAAGCTTATAGCATTTCTCTTGAGACCTTGGCTCCTTAGCAGGGCTATGGCAACACAACTTGAAGGAGGGTATATATGAGCCGTATCGAGAATCAGCAGCGTCTGATAGGCATTACTTCAATTAACTGTAGCAACAAACGTCTTCGTCCACCTCTTAGGCTAGGAGATCATCTGTGCGCACCCGCCACAGGCAGTATACTATTATGACGCTCCGAGAGTTGGTGCACGCTGCTGATATAAGCGGGTGATATTCGACGTAGCTGCCGAAGCGACTAGTTTTGCTTGAACTTCTTACAAACTGACAACTCACCACACTGTCAAAATCTCACACAGCATCACACTCTCACAAACCCAAGTAGTGAGACTAGCACGATGGAGAGCATTAACGAGATCTATTAGGTCATCTATTTTAGAGTTCTCCGTTACCCCAAGACCAACACATATCCTTAGGGTTCCTCTCAAGTACTTAAGGATACATTTCATAGAAGTCCAGTGTTCTTCATCTGAATTGACTGATATCTGCTGTGGACATCTCCACAGCATGCGCTATATCAGGTTGTGTCATAGCATGGCATACAGAGGACTCCCGTATTGCAGAAAGCATAAGGATCTGCTCATCTGCAATTTATTTCTCCTTAGGTATGCTAGGGCACATGCTTCTGAAAGATGAATACCATGTCCAAAGATATTAAATCCCGTCTTAAGATGTTTCATACTAAAACTCTTGTATACTTTCACATGTAACATCTTCGGTGCAAGTTCCAGTCCTGTTCGTCATCCTTAATAGACCTTAATTCCTAAATAAAGGTGCATTCACCTAGTCTTTCCATGGAGAATTCCTTGACAATCAAATTTGACTGTTTGTCATCATGAGAAATCATCCCATAAGAGATGTCATCACGTACAATACGAGGAGAAAACAGAGCTCCCCACTGACCTTTGTGAAGACCACACGGTTTCTCTTCATTTTTGATGAAACCAACATTTTGATCACATCATTGAAAGGATGAAGTGTTCCAACTCCGGAGATGCTGCTTAAGTCCATATATGGACCTTTGCAGCTTGCCAAACTTTAGATCAGTATCACTGGATTGAAACCTAGCGAAAGCTGTTCCATATAGATATCTTCCTCAAATATCCATTCAAGAACCAATTTTCACTCCATCTTGCCATATCTTCATAAATCGAAATAGCTGCAACAGGCAAGCATGTTCGGATGTGATTTAGCATAGCCACTGGAAAAGGGTATCCTGATAGTCAATGCCTTCGCATGACTATAACCTTTTGACCACTAGTCTAGCCTTGAATGTCTCCACATTCCCATCTGCACCAATCTTTTCTCTTGAAGATCCATTTACACTCAATAGTACTATACTCTTTTGATGGAACTACCAAAGGTTTCAGACTTGGTTTGAGTGCATCGGAGTCAATTTCTAACTGCGCATTGCCTCTAGCCATTTCTCGGAGTCGATATCTGATATCGCCTCATTTTAGGTTTTGGGATCATCACATGACGCACCATTACTAGGTTAACCAATTTCTCTACTTCCTTCTAAAATAATACCTAATATCTTTCATTGGGGAAACAGGAACTCTTCCGCATCTAGAGGTGGAAGAGGTGTTTCTTATTGGCTCAACCTATTTGGTTCCAAATTGGTCCTTAGCTCGTTGTACTGTAAGACCTTTCTCATCAAGCTTAATCTCGCTTTCCATGCCGCTATCTGAATAAACTATTTTTCAAGAAAAGGATGGCCATGTCGACTCACAACACATTGTGGTCTTCTGGAATGGTAGCAATAAGTATCCTAATGACTCTTTAGGATATCCATATGATCAAGCTCTAAAAGACCTAAACTCTAAGTTGTCCCGTTTGTTGTCTTTTAGGCATGAGCCAGACCAATTGCCAAATTCTGAGATGACTCAGACTGATTTCTTACCATACCCAGTATCTCATACGTGTGGAAGAACGGTCTTAGAGGAACCATATTCAGTAGATAAATTGAAGTTAACAATGAATATCCCCAAAAAAAAATCAGGGAGTCTGTTGAAGCTCAATCATGGACGGACCATATCCAATAGAGTCTGATTTCTCCATTCCCTGAACTCTATTGAGTTGAGGTGTTCCTGTGGAGGTCCATGGAAGTCTATGCCATATCATAGATAGTCTAGGAATTTCTTCGCGAAGGTATTTCATCTCCCTCGATCTGATCGAATAACTAATGTGATTTTTTAATTTATTTCTTCCTACTTCATGTCTGAATCTTGAACTTTTCAAAAGCTTCAACATTGTGTCTCCATAAGTACACATACCATAACCTAGATTCATATCATCAGTAAAGGTAATGAAGTAGACAAAATTGCCTCTACCGGCACACATCAAATGGACCCACACACATCTGTATATACTAGGGCAAGTGAGATCTATGGTCCTCTCTCCATGGTCCAACAAAAGCGAGTTTAGTCATTTGCCTTGGAGATAAGATTCGCAAGTTGGGATAATGACTCGAAAATCAATGGACTGAATGCCCATTTTTCTCCATTTTGATTCCTATCTTCTGACTATATGATCAATTTTAGTGTCCATAGATATCATATCATTTGACTATCCCATAGGTCGTTTCGCGTAATCATGTTTTGCTTGAATAACGAGCATAACTCCAGAAGAATCTTCCTACTTGTTCTTCCGGGTGGCCAGGTAAGTAGGGTAGTTCCACTTTCAATGGGCCGTCGCTGTTTGCAATGGAAACACTTTCTTTGACATCGACTTTTTTTCTTCGACTCTGCCTCCTTCTTCTTTTCCTTCCACCTTCTGCTTTTTCACAGATTTCTTTTTCTTTCCAAAGACTTCTTTTGGAAATCGTTCCATAGCAAGAACTGACCTTTAAAACCTTTCATAGAAAGCTCAGCAGTGCCACCAATATTCGTTATCAGCCAAAGAAATTTTGAACGTTAATGCAATCTGGTTAATTCATGATGAATTTGCCCATATGCATCAAGTCCAACGGAATTGCAGAATAATACGTTCTGCAAATCCAATTCCAACATCACACGACTTCTCAAGCTCTTCATGTCCTTGACATTATTCAACAGTATTCTTGGAACTGACTACCCATCACGCAATCTTAGCCTTAAAAATCATTTCGTGACTTGATATGGCTACGCGACTCTATTCACCAAACATCTCTGCAGGTGAGCCAACATTGGTGAGCAGTCCCGATATCTTCATGTGCACTGGAGCTCATCAGACATCCAAGCCCAACATTAATATCCCAACCTTATTACTCATCTATCCATTTTCTTACGGAATGCTCTCGTTCATGATGGATGGCTATGTAAGGTGGAGGAATCCTGATCCAAAATATGGGTTAATTTCTTGAAAACCCAAAATGCAATCGTTGTAGTTCCGAGCCAATCTTATAATTGGGTCGGTCAAGTCTCATGTTGTCCACGGAACGTGCTAATGGGTTGATGCAGACATTTCCTGTAGAGAGTCCAAAGATTCTAGTTTAGATACTGTATTATGAACTTGACCAATTTATTTAGGGATGTTTTTTTAAATAAATTAGCTCTCACTAATTTTCATGGATCCTACACTCCCTCTAAGAGATGCAAAAATCTTCATAATTAATGATTTCTAGTGGTGGTGCGGCTCACCAAACTGGACTCATCACCTCACCTAATAATTATTGGTGATGGATAGCCAATGAGTGACACAACTCTTGTTCAATGATTTTTAATCAGTGCCACCCAAACTTGATCCTTATATTTCATGACATCTCACCGTATCTGAAATAATTGATCCACTCCTTAGTTAAGTCAGACCTACATTGCATAGACGGATTCCTAATTGAGTTCTCTCACCGTTATCCGAATTATAACACAGGTCCAACTATCCCTGCCCAGCTCCAATCTTAGATCGTTTCGTGCAACTCCCTGTATCCAGTCGACTCACGAGTGCAAATCTAACGTGTAGAACAAGACTCCTTTCTAGGAATGCCTAGACTATTTGGTTTCGTTATTTTTTTTTTTTTTTTTTTTTTTTTTTTTTTTTTTTTTTTTGCCTTTCATAAACATCTTTTTACCGAAGTTTCCATCTTATTTGATAAATTATTTTTCTTTGGGATGTTTTTTTTTATTTAGGTCTCATTAAACTAGACTTATCATGTTATATCAATTATGACTACCTAGTGGCATGGGTTAGCTCGTATTATTGACACCACCTCAGATCAAAACTGTGTCAACAGATATGGCCAGGTAAGTAAGATCGGTGGAAGGAATATCCATTAACTATCAAGAACGATATCAAGTCGAGTAGCTTCCAATTAAAAACCAGTCGATCATATGTGCCACAAACTTACCTAAGGACACAAATTGTTGAGTCAGAAATCAATTAGTGTAGCCTACAATCCAAACTCTAACCTCTGAGCTAAATAGATCTTGCTTGACGTGACTCGATTTGAACCCAGACTTAATCCTATTAGGCTGGTCAATTTAAGCTTGTTGACTCCCTCTAACCAACTCTTGATTCATTTGATCAACCGCTTAGACCTAATTGAGCTACCCAAGCCCGAATCAATATTATGAATATATCTTAGATCTAAAATTTTAATTTTAGATCTATTAATATTTTCATAATTTTAATTTTTAATTATAGGATTCATAAAAAAATAAAGGCACATAAATCCTAGGATTTCAGATCTAGGGTTTTACAGAAAGTAAGTTTGAGTTTCTGATTAAGGACGAATGCGCAGCACCCCTACATATCATAAGAATGCCCCATCAGATGAAGGAGAGGCCTTTAAACCCTTCTTTCAATTCTTATGACTAGACGGCCAAGTGAACACCTTAATCAGGACATGCATACTACAAAACAGTTTAGATCTATATCAAATATATCTCATATACAAATTAGATCTAATCATGGCATATTTTACATACATCTCATGTATCAAATCATGCATATTTTAATCTAAATTATTCATAATAATCTAAAAAAATTAGATTTAAATTGATCTAATCAAAATAATTCTAATCTAGATAATTATGTAGAAACATTCTACAACTAGTCTAGACATGCATCAATCATATTCCATATGATTTTAAAATTAATAATTTTATTTTCTATTTTTTAGATGTTATATAACCATTATAATATCAAAAAATAGTAAATAAATTAATCTAAAATATAATTTAATAAATTAAATTAAAAATATACAAGACTATCTATAGAACTATTCTATTTTAGAACTAGTCATCATATTTCTAATCTTAGATCCAAATCATTTAATTTTAATTTTTTTTGATTTTAGATCTGATCACATCTCATGTGACATTTGAAATCACTATTTTCTAATTAAAATAAATTTAAAATTAGATCTAAACACTTTAGAACCTTGCTCTAATATCGTTGAAGAAAAATCCTGATTATCTCGTCCACGTTCGTTCAGAATACTGATCAAATCAAGAGATATATTTTAAAAATTATTTTTACTCTTTATCTATATTAAATCTGAAATATTTTATATCTGATTATTTATTTTAGAAATTAAAATAATTTAAATAATTAAATCAATTTTAATTACCACATTGAAGTGGGTAATCCGCCTATTACCATTGATGATCCTATAAGCAGTGGAAGTTTGGATCTAGCATTGCAAGTGCCTGCCCTTACCGGCATCCACTCAGAAAACAAGATCTAGAGGTCCTCTCTTCTCTATCACATCTTCAAAATTAGATCTGGATCTGATCTGGAGGATCTTCAAAACTCCTTTTGAAGATCAGCAGTTGTCCTTTGCAGCAGCGCAGCCTTCTAGCTTTCAGTCGCCTTCCTCTCATCTGGATTGCACCAACCAAGGTACAAAACTCCTTTTAGACATGGAGAGGAGAGGAAGAAGGTGGGTTTGGCATGGAGAATTGTTATGCACTTTGAGTTGGGCGTAGGGTCTTATTTATACACTAAGCGTGATCCAACTCCTCTTCTTCCCAACCAATCACAATCCTTTGTGAAATTAGATCTAAGTCTGATTGGTGGGAATAGAGTCCCTTGGATTCCTCCTTAGAGTGTGCCTAAGATCAGTCAAAGTTGGTTCTTAGGAGAACTCTAATTGGAATCCAAAAAGGAGATGGAGTCCCTATCCAACAGGGACTCCTGGGCGCCTCCAGCTTGGGCACACGCCAAGGGTGTCATGCGCCCTCCTCTTTGCCAGATTCTGATAGGAGGACAGGCTCCTACCAACTCTCCAATAGGTGCATGACACATGGACAAAAGTCAAAGTATCAATGGTCAATATTTGACCAATCAAAGGTCAACTTTTGACCAAAGTCAGAGGACGAGAAAAGGTAGGTGATCAAAAATGGTAGGTAATGTTCTTACAAAATAAGACAACCATTTTTGACTTGGACAAGCTCCAGTCAGACAAAGTAAAGGCCTCTAAATGAGCACAAAACTCCTTTAGCCAGTCAGGATAACTTATTTATGATAGTAAAAGAAAAATGTTAGGTTCAATCGAGTGCTAGCACGATTTTCTTGAACCTAATTGAATCTCATTCAGATCAATGGAACTGGATCAGTTCAATTGATGATCACCAGATTCAAACCCTTGTTTGTGTGACCCAGTTAGATTCAGTTCTGTATGGTAATGGGATATGTCATGATCTCTATCATCGACATCATCAAAATTTTTTTTAATGGATCAGAACTCTTCTGATTCGAACAGCTGGAATGATCGATCATCTAAATCATTCTAATTGCTTCCAAAATCCACCAGTGACACCAAGCAGTATATGGTGGTAACCCATCAGAGCTGAATGTGAGCCTCTTGGTGCAGCTATCGGTGTGATTAAGTTCTTCTATCTTGAGCTCCGATCAGATTAGGGTTAAGGTGAACTCGTCAAACCCTAGTCTCTGTCATATGATGTAATCATTCGATTTCAAGTCTAATGTGAAAACCTAAATAAAAACTCTTTCTATTATTTTCACTCTGCCATGGCCATGGGCTTCTGGACTTAATTCTCATGATCATCATAGGGCTGCTCCTATACCACCGAGGTAGATAGATTCATCTTGATGCTATCCTTCCTACAATTGAACTATGATATAGCCAATCATACACTTCAGGGTTTTCGTTATACTATGAGATCGAGTAATGGGTTATGTCAAACTTATAACACCCTCAAGTGTGAACTACCGATGCATCTGAGGTCAAAGAACAGACACAGTACTGAGCATCAGTCAGTCATTGACGAAAGGTAGACTTCCTAATGACTACTCGAGATAGTCACGCTCAATGCCCTCGTTCTCCAATGAGTACCTATACTCTCACTCCAGTGTCTCCACATCGTAGACTCAAGAATCATCTACTAAAGAGAAGCGATTGTACACCAACCTTCCGGATCAATCACCATCCTCGTGATAATCCTATAGTCAAGAGCATTTTATGAGTTAATAATGATTATTCATGTCTTAAATTTTCAACTCTTGAAATATGAATTATCATTACCATTAACTCAAAGGATGTACACAGACACTAAATACACATATGTGATAGAAAATAACCCATTTTATTGATATTAATCAAAATTATAATTTTTTCCCTAGAAGTGTATTACAAGTGTCAGCCAATTCTGGCTTATAGGGCACATATATCTAATAGATCCTACAATCGAAAGCATCTTATGAGTTAATAATTAAAATTCATGTCTTAAATTTTCGACTCTTGAAAATATAAACTATCATTACCATTAACTCAACAGATGTATCACAAATACTTTTATATACACACTATGATAAAAAATAATCTATTTTATTATATATAGTTAAAATTATAATTTTGCTCTTAGAAGTGTATTACAAGTGTCAGCCAATCTGACTTCTAGGGCACACATATCTAACAATGAGTTTAGAGTGGAGTGTAGGAGGAATAATATCCTAGCACTAATGCCAGAGATGCATATTTCTAGGTGAAGCAGCATGTGTAGAAGGATCGAAGAAGTTCTGAGGAGACTGTGTCAGGGTATGCAGTGAGCACTGGCAAAGGATTGCTGCAGATTCTCTAAGGAAGTTCAAGATAATTGATACAGCTGCCAAGCAGAAGGGTGCCTATAACTTCTAGGATGGTGCATAGAAGCAAGCCAATATCTTCAGCATTGGAGGTGGTCATCTCAAATGCCTTAATGGGAACTCAGCAACTGAAGAAGAATGGCAGTGGTAAGGTGTGCATAAACAGCTGTTAGGGTATGCAGCGATAGTGAAATCGTGCAAGGACATTGCCAGGGTTTACCAAAGCTTGGAAGCACCAAGGTAGAGATTGTAGGATTTGGTGTGGTGCTCCTAAGCCTTGGGAGGCCATGAGAGGAGTTAGGATGTCGGCTCTAGGAGACTAGGATGGACATGAGTCCTAGAGCTAGGACAGGAGTTATCCTACGTGAAGAAGGTGTGCAGCCCTACACGGTCTCGAGGTTTAGGTATGAGGACTTTGAGGGGCTTGGTAAATACTTCGGAGATCTAGAACACAAGGTGGAGCAAAAAACCAAATTCAGGAGAAGAATCAGCTAATATAAGGGGCTGACACACAGGCGGACTGGCTTGGATATGCAGTTAAGCCGACTCAGGCTAAGATCAAGCTAGCTCAGGGTGCAGTCGAGCTAGCTATCTCAGATAGATAGAAAACAAGGTTCAAGCGAGATGCAGTCGAGCTAGCTTGGCCACTAACAAAGCCAACTCACCGATGGCAAACAGAACTGGATGGATTTTTCTTTGATCTGGATGGGATTAATCAATGATTTATGGCTGACCAAATAGTCTTAACTCATTGATGGTCGAATTTAGAGCAGGGGATGAGAGCTGTGAGACAATATGTCATGGGTTGTGAGTGCTTTCATGTATCGTTAGTTAGGAAGTTTTTGGTAGGCCTAATGTATGTATAACATGGTTGTATTAGGGTTTATCAAGTGATTTTGAATTACAGATTGTTTCTCCCTCAACCTCTTCTTCAGTGTGCACTAAGTTCTTGAAGAAGCCCTAGAGAGGGGGGCGCTTCCTCAAGCCTAGAAGGGAGCGCTCCATCACAGATTCAGGTGAAGATTGATGTTCTATCCATAGAGAACGTCACAGATTTCTTCAGGTCCATGCTAAGACCAAAAATTTTCAGTTATGGTTAGAAGTCGAGAGGCTTATGGTGGCAGGAGAGGTGTAATCCAAGGCGAGTACATGGTTTCCACATTGGATTAAAGAGCTCTTCATCAGAGAGTGATGTTCTCAATGGCTGCGATATTTGTCCTAGTGAACGAAAGAGTAGAGAGAGCGAGCGTTCACTCAGCGAACCTAAGATGGGTCCTCACAATAAAAGATATGTGTTATCATACCATAGACGAACGGTTTCGAGTGCATCTATAGGATCAGCTGCTTTGGAGGCTGAATTCGATGCTTACTCATTGTTGTTAAGCTACTGAGTAGAACGACACATGAGATGGGTGCCAGTTGCAACTGAAGGGGAGAATGGAAAGAGCATAAACATGGTAAAGGGCTCTATACCTTATATCGATAATTGACGAATGGGAACTCTTTAATTGATCATGGACTCTTGCTATAGAAATGAACCTTCGGGCTCAAAAATATAGAGCCATGTACCAAAGGCTGTAGTAAATAATTATTTTTAAGACCAAATTAGGAAGAATATGGAGGCATACGTGTGACCATATGCTGGTCAAGAGTCGAGCAATGCTGGAACCATGTAGATGACCTCGCGAGAAACATTTAACATGCTTCGTCGATACTAGATGAAGTTGAATCTACAAAATATGTTTTTGAGGTGACCGTTCGGAAGTTTCTCAGCTTTATGATTCCTGTGAGGCATTAAGGCAAATCCTAAAAAAGATCAAGGCATTCCTGAAAAATGTCACCACCAAAAATAGTTAAAGAGAGGTACAATGCCAAACTGTGTTAAATAGCCTCTCTTAACTTTTCATTTTCAAGTCGTTGAGAGTGTGTTTCCATTCTTCCAGACCCCTCAGAAGAGCACCAAAGATTTTCAATGGACCTCAGAATGCTAAAAGCTTTTGAAGAATTGAAAAGAATCTTAGCTTTTGACCTTTACTCACTAAACCATAGCCAGGTGAAGAGCTCCTTCTCTACTAGCCATTTCACCGTGTGCAATTAGTGCAGTCCTTATCCAAAGAGAAGGATGCTTTAACAGCCCATATTATTTGTCAGCAAAGTGCTCCATGTATGTAAAAGACTAGATATGCTAAGCGGAAAAAATTAGTTCTCGCACTGGTCATTGCTGCAAAAAAGCTTCGACCCTACTTTCTGGCTCATACCATGGTTTGTCATAGATCAGCCAATAAGAGCAGCCTGCACCACCTAGATACTTTGGTCCAATTGTGAAGTGGCATTAGAGCTCTCTAAGCTAGATATACATTATCGATGAGTCTTCCATCAAAGCTCAGATCTTGGCCGACTTCATCCTCGAATGCATTGTCCCAGATGGCAGGATCCCCGAAGAAAATGTTGAAACAAGATCAGAGGACCCCACAAGCTCAAAGGGTGACAAGAGCTCGGATTCAAACCCAGATGAAATATGGACCTTACATTGACGGCTCATCAAACTTGTCAAGGTCAGGATCTAGACTCATTCTATCCAGCCCAGAAAGAGAAGTGGTGGTATATGCTTTACGCTTCGAGTTTTTGACTACCAATAATGAAGCATAGTACAAAGCCTTGATTACCGGGCTAAAGATTGCCAAAGAGACTGGAGCCCAATGCCTGGAGGTCTTCAGTGATTCTCAACTAGTGGTCGAGTATATCAAATAGGAGTATGAAGCTCGAAAAGAGAATATGAAAAAATACCTTCAAAAGGTAAGAGATCTTATTTCACTTTTCTAACATTTTAATATTCAATAGATCCCTAGTGCATAAAATGCTAGAGCTGCTTTATCCAAGTTGGCGTCCTTGTTGCCCATCGACCTAAACAAAGAGACCTAGTTTGAGGTCTTAAAAGCATCAAGCTTAGAGGAGCCCACCACTGTCCAACAAATTGATGAAGAATCCTATTGGATGGATCCTCTTCTAAAATACTTGAGGTCAGGGGAGTTACCAACTGATCGAAAAGAAGTCTGAAAGATCATAAATTAGACCACCATATATGTATTACTCGACAACGACTTGTATAAGTGGTCTTTCTCTTTACCTATCAAAGATGGCCTATGCCCATCAGAAGCTGACTATGCCTTGCGGAAATTCCATGGAGGAATCTATCGAAATCACTTGGGGGGTCGATCTTTATCCTACAAGATCCTTCGATAAGGTTATTAACTGGTCAATAATGGAATAGGATGCGCAGGACTTCGTAAGAAGATGCGAGCAATGCTAGGGGAATGATTGGATTTAGCATCGATTGGTGGCACTTCTGACTTCTATTGAAGCCCTATGGCTATTCGCCCAATGGGGATTGGACTTCCTAGGCCCATTCCCTCAAGCCTAGGGCCAGCGCAGTTTCTTCTAGTAGCCATCTCATTACTACGAATGGGTCAAAGCTGAGCCCTTTAATCTCAAATCATAGAGTCAAAGGTCGGGGACTTCATTTCGAAATCATTATTTGCTGATATGGCCCCTAGAGTATTGATGGTCTAATAATGGGACAGTTCAATAGCGCCCAAACTTTGAGAAATCTATATGAGGACATGGATTGGGCATGCTTCACTTCGGTGGGCCACCCTTAAGCAAATGGAGAAGTAGATGTCACTAAATAGAACCTCTTGCAAGGTCTGAAAGCTAGATTAGATCGAACTAGGGGTTATAGACAAAAGAACTCTACCATGTCCTCTGAGCCTTTCCGAACAACCCAAAGAGCCCAATTGACAAATGCCTTTAACGCTGCATTTGAGATAAAACGCTGTCATTACTTGGTGTTGGGGTTAAACTTGCTCCTACCTGAAGTTTCGATTCTAGTTGATCTTGAATGATCTCAAAAATGGGTCGATGTTGCACTAAA
Organism: Cocos nucifera; assembly: GCA_006176705.1. NCBI lineage: Eukaryota > Viridiplantae > Streptophyta > Magnoliopsida > Arecales > Arecaceae > Cocos > Cocos nucifera. The sequence goes on along the minus strand of QRFJ01001156.1, from coordinate 132,979 downwards.
GAGAGCGTAACGTGCTCAACACATAGCATTACTCCAAGCCCATAGGTCACTACTACAGCCCCCTCACGCAACAGTGCCTATGATCGAAGTTGATGAACATGCGATTAGTCATTCAGTGAGTTGGAGTTGGGTCCGTCAAACTCTTGGATGGATTTTGAATAGTGAAGGTGTCTACCCAAGCGTCAGGCTAGTGATGAGTTCCTGCATCTGCTTTGCCTGGCTATCTGAAGTTGGCCCGAAACTCGCTTTTGTAATCAGATCTGCCTTCAGACCGAGTCTCACCATGTGATTGTTGTCTATGACAGAACTACCAAACTGCAAAGCTTTCTCTTTAGAAAACTTCTATGCTTACTGCGGATAAACAGATCTTGTAAACCACTTGGAAAGCCCTCGTCGACTTCCTCTCAGTCACCAAGGTGCACCTTCTAACCAAATTCCTCTCACACCAAAGGCTCCTTCCAGCCAAATTCCCTTCTCCCAAGAGCTCCTTCCAGCAAATCCTTCAGTCGCTTAAAAAGCTCCTTCAACTGAATTTCCTTCAATCACAAAAACCAAGCTCCTTCTGGTCAAACCTCTTCCAATCGAGCTCCTAGTTGCTAAAGGCATCTGGCATACATCCAGTTTGATTCCCATTAATAGACGAAATCAGTCAACATTGCTACAACCTTGGAACATCCGAACCTCTCCTAAATGCTGACATATATTGAAGCCCTCTATATGCTTGTGGCTATTCCATCCAAACTCATAACTATTAATTCCCAAAGACTTGGCGCGTCCATAACAATAGCCTCCATCTCTGATTAATTTAACAAACTCCATGTGGGCTTTGATGCCCACTACTAGTAGTTATAGACTATCACACATCAGTTTGTTAACATACTCCGTCTGATTAAGAGATCCATCAGATACATTTTTTTCTAAGTTGTTAAACTCTGCTAAAATTTTGAGACCCCAATTTTGTGGATAGAGAGCTGATTTGATCATTGAGGGGTCCTGCCAAAGCCAGCCCCACCTCCAGTTAGGACTTATGTTTGTAGTCTCGACGGCGATCTCATCTCTAATATGCTCAACTCCCAGCCATGCTTGCATCCCATGATTCTCCACTAATGAGAACTGGTCTTAGAGAAGACTTTGAATATATCGTGTTCTTAAAGAAGTACCGATGGAATTTTCTCTCAACTTCTCTTTCTCTTCTGTCGATCATTGCTTTGATCCTCTTTAAGAGGCGTAATAAGAACTGTGCTGCCTTGTAGCTGATCTCATCCCTGATCACTTTGTTGCCACTCATCGTTTGGCACCGCAGGCTCCCCGCCATCAAAAATGGTGGGCATGGAGCAATTTTAAGCCTGCTGGTCCAGTTAGGTAAAGGCCATCATAGGGCAGTCCAAGCTATGCAACAGCACCCGACATCAATTCTCTGGAGAAATCTTCGCCGAATCACAGAAACCTCTAATGATGCGGACCAACTTGGGCTGAGTCATAACCACTTACTCCTGGAAAAGGGAAAAGCACGAGGCAGAGAGCCCTGCTCGGATATGACTCAACTCCTAAAGGATCTCTACCCTCCATTTATCAGAAACCCTGGGATCATGATTGAGATGGATCTCTTAGTCAAACATTCAAAAGATGAACCCAGATGAGAACTCTGCATGCTCCCTCCACCCATGGCCTGAATATCTACACCAACTTCTTTCTCCCAGCAATCATCATATTTCAATTCCCGCCGAACTTCAAGCTCCCTCAGTTGAGATC
>QRFJ01001156.1:75942-131202 GCA_006176705.1 Cocos nucifera | reverse complement strand
TCCACGAGGTAGTCATAAATTTGATATAACCATGATAGTCCTAGTTTTAATGAGACCTAAAATCAATTCTCCCTAAGAAAAGATTAAGTCTTAGGTCTTCCACCATTGTAGATGTGCAAGCCCTTCCGGGTTGATTGTTCTCGACTGGATTAACAGTGGCTCAGTTGCACCGGGAAAGGACGCAACCATGTCTATTAGGCATTGGATGCTTATGGGCTGGAGGATGATTGGGCTCAATATTTCGGATACGGTGAGAGACTCAATTAGGAATCCAGTCTATTGCAAAATGGTAGTGTCGACTTAACTAAGGAGTGGATCAATTATTTCAATACGGTGAGATTCATGAATTAGAATCCAAGTTTGGGTGCACCATGATTAGAAAATCATTGAACAAGAGTTGTTCACTCATTGGCTATCCCATCACCAGATAATTATTAGGTGAGGTGATGAGTCAGTTGGTGAGACCGCACCACCCACTAGAAATCATTAATTATGAAGATTTTTGCATCTCTATAGAGGGAGTGTAGGGATCCATGAAAATAGTGAGAGCTAATTTATTTAAAAATAAAATCCCTAAATAAATTGGTCAAGTCATAATTACAGTATCTAACTAGAATCTTTGACTCTCTACAGGAAAATGTCTGCATCCAACCCATTAGCACGTATCCTGGACACACATAGACTGACCGGACCCAATTATAAAGATTGGCTCAGGAACTACAAATTCATTTTGGGTTTCAAGAAGTTAACCCATATTTTGGATCAGGATCCTCCCACCTTACTAGCCCATCCATCCATTGAACAGAGAGCATCTCTAGAAAAATGGATAGATGAAGATAATAAGGTTGGATATTACATGTTGGGCTTGATGTCTGATGAGCTCCAGTGCCAACATGAAGATATCGGGACTGCTCACCAAATGTTGGCTCACCTGCAGGAGATGTTTGGTGAATAGAGTCGCGTAGCCAAGTATCAAGTCACGAAATGACTTTTTAAGGCTAAGATGCGTGATGGGTAGTCAGTCCAAGATCCTGTCTGATAATGATCAAGGACAAAAAGAGCTTGAGAAGCTCGGTGTGATGTTTGGATGGATTTGCAGAACGATATTATTCTGCAATCCTTGACTGATGCATATGGGCAATTCATCATGAATTACCACATGCATTAACTTCAAAATTTCTTGGCTGAATTAACGAATATGGTGGTCACTGCTGAGCTTTCTATGAAAGGTTCTAAAGGCTCAGTTCTTGCTATGGAACAGACTTCTTCCAAAAGAAAGTCTTATGGAAAGAAAAAGAAATCTGTGAAAAAGCAGAAGGTGGAAGGAACAAAGAAGAAGAAGGCAGAGTCGAAGAAAAAAGTCGATGTCAAAGAAAAGTGTTTCCATTGCAACAGCGACGGCCATTGAAAGTGGAACTACCCTACTTACCTGGCCACCCTGAAGAACAAGTAGGAAGATCCTTCTGGAGTTATGCTCGTTATTCAAGCAAAACATGAATACCGAACGACCTAGGGATAGTCCAAATGATAGATATCTATGGCACCTAAGATTAGATCATATAGCAGAAGATAGGATCAACAAATTGGAGAAAAATGGGCTATTCAGTCCATTGACTTTCGAGTCATATCCAACTTGCGAATCTTATCTCCAAGGCAAAATGACTAAACTCCCTTTTGTTGGACATGGAGAGAGGGCCATAGATCTCCTTGCCCTAGTATATACAGATGTGTGTGGTCCATTTGATGTGCCGGCTAGAGGCAATTTTGTCTACTTCATTACCTTTACTGATGATATATCTAGGTATGGGTATGTGTATCTTATGAGACACAAGTCTGAAGCTTTTGAAAAGTTCAAAGAATTCAGACATGAAGTAGAAAAATAAATTAAAAAATCCATTAAGGTTCTTCGATCAGATCGAGGAGATGAATACCTTAGCCGAGAATTCCTAGACTATCTCAAGGATAATGGCATAGTCTCTCAATGGACTCCACCAGGAACACCTCAACTCAATAGAGTTTCAGAATGGAGAAATCAGACTCTATTGGATATGGTCCGATCCATGATGAGCTTCACAGGACTCCCTGATGTTTTTTTGGGGATATTCATTTGTTAAACTTTCAATTTTATCTACTGAATATGGTTCCCTCAAGACCGTTCCTACCACACCGTATGAGATATGGTATGGTAAGAAATCAAGTCTGAGTCATCTCAGAATTTGGAATTGTCTGGCTCATGTCAAAAGACAACAAACGGACAAGTTAGAGTTTAGGTCTTTTAGAGCTTGATTCATAGGATATCCTAAAGAGTCATTAGGATACTATTTCTACATTCCAGAAGACCACAATGTGATTGTGAGTCGACATGCCATCTTTCTTGAAAAATAGTTTTATTCAAGATAGCGGCATTGGAAAGCAGATTAAGCTTGATGAGAAAGTCTTACAAGTACAACGAGCTAAGGACCAATTGGAACCAAATCAGGTTGAGCCAATAAGAACACTACCTCTTCCACCTCATAGATCGGAAAGAGTTTCCTGTCCCCATGAAAGATACTTAGGTATTATTTTAGAGGAAGTAGAGAAATTGTTACTCGTAGGTAATGGTGCTCATGGTGATGATCCCAAAACCTAAAATGAGGCGATATCAGATATCGACTCCGAGAAATGGCTAGAGGCAATGCAGTTAGAAATTGACTCGATGCACTCAAACCAAGTCTGAACCTTGGTAGTTCCATCAAAAGGTATAGTACCTATTGAGTGTAAATGGATCTTCAAGAGAAAGATTGGTGCAGATGGGAATGTGGAGACATTCAAGGCTAGACTAGTGGCAAAAGGTTATAGTCAATGCGAAGGCATTGACTATCAGGATACCTTTTCTCCAGTGGCTATGCTAAAATCCATCCGCACATTGCTTGCTGTTGCAGCCTATTTCGATTATGAAATATGGCAAATGGACGTGAAAATTGCGTTCTTGAATGGATATCTTGAGGAAGATATCTATATGGAACAGTCGCTAGGTTTCACATCCAGTGATACTGATCATAAGGTTTGCAAGCTGCAAAGGTCCATATATGGACTTAAGCAAGCATCTCGGAGTTGGAACACTCATTTCAATGATGTGATCAAAATGTTTGGTTTCATCAAAAATGAAGAGAAACCGTGTGTCTTCAAAAAGGTCAGTGGGAGCTCTGTTGTCTTCCTCGTATTGTACGTGGATGACATCCTCCTTATGGGAATGATATTCTCATGATGACAACAGTCAAATTATGATTGTCCAAGGAATTCTCCATGAAAGACCTAGGTGAAGCATCCTTTATTCTAGGAATTAAGGTCTATAAGGATAGACCGAACAGGATGCTGGAACTTGCACCGAAGATGTACATAGAGAAAGTACTAAAGAGGTTTAGTATGAAAAACTCTAAGAGGGGATTAATATCCTTTAGACATGGTATTCATCTTTCCAAGAAGATGTGCCCTAGCATACCTAAGGAAATAAAATGCATGAGCAAGATCCCTTATGCTTCTGCAATAGGGAGCCTCATGTATGCCATGCTATGCACACAACCTGATATAGCCCATGCTGTGAGTGTCACAAGCAGATATCAGTCAAATTCAGATGAAGAACACTGGACTTCTATGAAATGTATCCTTAAGTACTTGAGAAGAACTAAGGATATGATGTTGGTCTTTGGTAACGGAGAACTCTAAGTCTAGGGATACACAAATTCGAATTTGATGTCCGATATAGATGATCGAAAGTCGACATCTGGGAGTCTGTTTGTGTGCAATGATGGTGTTGTCAGTTGGAAGAGTTCCAAGCAAACTGTTATAGCAGATTCCACCATTGAAGCAGAATATATCGCTGCATCAGAGGCAGCAAAGGAAGCATTTTGATACAAGAAGTTTGCTACAGAAATTGAAGTAATGCCATCAGATGCCATTCCTCTATACTGCGACAACAATGGTGCCATAGCCCTTGCTAAGGAGCCAAGGTCTCATCAGAAATCTAAGCACATTTAGCGGCGATGCCACCTCATCCGCGATTACCTCGAGAAGGATTATGTCAAGGTCAAGAGAGTCAATTGCACAGATAATGTGGCAGATCCACTTACAAAGCTATTGGGCCAACAGAAGATTGAAGCCCATCTTGAGAAGATGGGACTTAGACCTGTAGCCAATTGGCTTTAAGATAAGTGGGAGATTGTTAGATATATGTGCCCTAGAAGGCAGAATTGGCTGACACTTGTAATACACTTCTAGGGGCAAAATTATAATTTTGACTAATATCAATAAAATGGGTTATTTTCTATCACATATGTGTATTTAGTGTTTGTGATACATCCTTTGAGTTAATGGTAATGATAATTCATATTTTCAAGAGTTAAAAATTTAAGACATGAATAATCATTATTAACTCATAAAATGCTCCCGACTATAGGATCATCATGAGGATGGTGATTGATCCAGAAGGTTGATGTACAATCACTTCTCTTAGTAGATGAGTCTTGAGTCTATGGTGTGGAAACATCGAAGTGAGAGTACAGGTACTCGTTAGAGAACGAGCTGAGCGTGACCATCTTGAGTAATCAATAGGAAGTCTACCTTCTCGTCCATGATTGACTCGATGCTGCAGTAGTGTGTCTGATTCTTTGATCTGAGATGCATCGACAGTTCACCTTGAGGGTGTTATAGTTTGACTACACCATTACTCGATCTCCTAGCCATACGAAATCCTGAGGTGTATGTTGGCTATAGCATGTTCATTGTAGGAACTAGATAGCATCAAGATGGAATCAATCTACCTCGGTGGTAGATGAGCAGCCCTATGATGATCATGAGAATCAAGTCCAAAAGCCCATGGCCATGGCAGAGTGAAAATAATAGAAAGAGTTTCTATTTAGGTTTTTACATTGGACTTGAAATCGAATGATTACATCATATCATAGAGACTAGCGTTTGACGAGTTCACCTTAACCCTAATCTGATCGGAGCTCAAGATAGAAGAAATTAATCACACAGGTAGCTGCACCAAGAGGTTCACATTTAGCTCTGATGGATTTTCATCATATACTGCTAGATGTCACTGATGGATTTTGGGAGCAATTAGAATGATTTAGATGATCGATCATTCTAGCTGTTCGGATCAGAAGAGTTCTGATCCATCGAAAGGAGTTTCGATGATGTCGATGATAGAGATCATGACATATTCCATTATCATATAGAACTGAACCTAACTAGGTCACACAAATAAGGGTTTGAATCTGGTGATCATCAATTGAATTGATCTAAATGAGATTCAATTAGGTTCAAGGAAATCATGCTAGCACTCGATTGAACCTAACGTTCTTCTTTTACTATCATAAATAAGTTGTCCTGACTAAGCCAAAGGAGTTTCCGCTCATTTAGAGGCCTTCACTTTGTCTGACTGGAGCTTGTCCAAGTTAGAAAATGTTGTCTTATTTTGTAAGACATTACTTGCCATTTTTGGTCACCTGCCTTTTCTCATCCTTTGACTTTGGTCAAAAGTTGATCTTTGACTAGTCAAATGTTGACCATTGACACTTTGACTTTTGTCCATGTGTCATGCATCTATTGGAGAGCTGGTAGGGGCCTGTCCCCCTACCAGAACCTGGCAAGGAGGAGGGCGCATGCCAAGGGAACCTGGTAAGGAGGAGGGCGCACGCCACCCTTGGCGTGTGCCCATGCTGGAGGTGCCCAGGAGTCCCTATTAGACAGGGACTCCATCTTCTTTTTGGATTTCAATTAGAGTTCTCCTAAGAACCAACTTTGATTGATTTTAGGCACCCTCTAAGGAGGAATCCAAGGGGACTCTATTCCCACCAATCAGATTTAGATTTGATCTTACAAAGGGTTGTGATTGGTTGGGAAGAAGAGGAGTTGGATCGCGCTTAGTCTATAAATAAGACCCTGCACCCAACTCAAAGTGCATAACAATTCTCCACACCCCAAGGCTACATCTCCTCTCCTCCTCCATGCTAAACCCACCTTGTCCCTCTCCTCTCCATGTCCAAAAGAAGTTTTGGACCTTGGTTGGTGCAATCTAGACGAGAGAAAGGCGATTGAAAGCTAGAAGGCTGTGCTGCTGCAAAGGACAACTGCTGATCTTCAAAAGAAGTTTTGAAGATCCTCCAGATCAGATCTAGATCTAATTTTTGGAGATGTGATAGAGAAGAAGAGAATCTCTAGATCCAGCTTGAGTGGATACCGGTAGAGGCCAGGCACTTGCGTGGCTAGATCCAAAATCTTTCGCTGCTTATAGGAGCATCAACGGGTAATAGGATTACCCACTTCAAGATAAATTAAATTTGGTTTAATTTATCTAAATTTATTTTAATTTCTAAAATAATAATAATTAGATATAAAATATTCCATATCTGATATGGATCAAAGAGTAAAAATAATTTTGAAATATATCTCTTGATCTGATCAGATTTGAACGAATCTGGACCAAAAAATCAGGATTTTCCTTCAGGATCATCATGAGGATGGTCATTGATCCGGAAGGTTGATGTATGATCGCTTCTTTTGGATAGATGAGTCTTGAGTCTATGGTGTAGAGACACCAGAGTGAGAGTACAGATACTCATTAGAGAATGAGGGCACTGAGCGTGACTACCTCGAGCAGTCATGAGGAAGTCTACCTTCTCGTTGATGATTGGCTTGAAGCTGCAGTAGTGTGTCTAGTTATTTGATCTGAGGTGCATCGACAGTTCACCTTGAGGGTGTTATAGTTTGACTACACCATAACTCGATCTCCTAGCCATTCAGAATCTTGAGTTGTATGTTGGCTATAGCATGTTCATTGTAGGAATTGGATTACACCAATAGGGGATCTATCTACCTTGGTAGATGAAGAGTAGCCCTATGATGATCATGAGAATCAAGTCCATAAGCCCATGGCCATGGCAGAGTGAAATAATAGAAAGAGTTTCTATTAGGATTTTCACATTGGACTTGAATTGAATGGTTAATTCATATGATGGATATTAGGGTTTGAAGAGATTACCTTAACTCTAATCCGGTCAAGGCTCAAGATAGAGAAACTTAATCACACAGATAACTGCACCAAGAGGTTAGCTTTTAGTTCTGATGGATTGCCACCATATGCTGCTAGGTGTCACTAATAGATTTTGGGAGCAATTAGAATGATTTGGATGATCGATCATACTAGTTGTCTGAATCGAAAAAGTTCTGATCCATTAGAAGGTGTTTCGATGATGTCGATGATAGAGATCACGACATATCCCATTACCATATAGAACTGAACATAACTGGGTCACATAAATAAGGGTTTGGATCTAGATATCATCAATTGAATTAATCCAGTTCAATTGATTTGAATAAGATTCAATTAGGTTTAAGAAAATCATGCTAGCATACGATTGAGCCTAATATTCTCCTTTAACAATTATTAAAGCTTTTCTCGACTGAGCCAAATGTATTTGGACTCACTCAGGAACCTTTACTTGGTCTTAATGGAGCTTGTCTAGGTCAGAAAAGGATTGTCTTAATTTATGAGATAAATTTGAGATAATACCTACCATTTTTCATCATCTACTAAATCTTATCTCGGACATCGGTCAAACCGTTAGAAGTCTTAGCTTCCAATTAAAAACCAGTCGGTCGTATGTGCCAAACTTACCTTAGACACCAAATTGTTGAGCCAGAACCAATTGGGTTAGCCTACAATCCAGACTCTAACCTCTGAGCCTAAATAGGTCTTGCTTGATCGTGACTCGATCTTGACCCAGACTTAATCCTATTAGGCTGGTCAATTTAAGCATTGTTGATCCCATCTAACCAACTCTTGATTCGGTTTGATCAACCGCTTAGACCTAATTGAGCTACCCAAGCCCGAACCCAGTATTATGAATATGTCTTAGATCTAAAATTCTCAATTTTAGACCTAATTAATATTCCATAATCTTAATTCTTAATTAAGTAGGGTTCATAAACAAAATATGCACAATAAATCCTAGGGTTTCAGGATCTAGGGTTTTGCAGAAAGTAAGTTTTGGTTTCTGATTAAGGACGAACACGCAGCACCCCTACACATCATAAGAACCCCATCGAATGGAAAGAGAGGGCCTTTAAACCTTCTTCATTCTTATGACCGGACGGCCAAGAGGAACGCCTTAATCAGGAACATGCAATACTACAAAATAGTTTTAGATCTATATCATATATCTCATATACAAATTAGATCTAATCATGGCATATTTTGCATACATCTCATGTATCAAATCATGCATATTTTTAGATCTAAATTATCTCATAATAATCTAAAAAATTAGATTTAAATTGATCTAATCAAAATAAATTCTAATCTAGATAATTATGTAGAACTATTCTACAACTAGTCTAGACATGCATCAATCATATCTCATATGATATTTAAAATTAAATAATTTTTATTTACTATTTTTTAGATGTTATTATTACCATTATAATATCAAAAAATAGTAAATAAATAGATCTAAAATATGATTTAATCAAATTAAATTAAAAACATGCAAGACTATTCTATAGAACTATTCTATTTTAGAACTAGTCATGCATATTTTCTAATCTTAGATCCAAATCATTTAATTTTAATTTTTTTGATTTTAGATCTGATCACATCTCATGTGACATTTGAAATCACTTATTTTCTAATTAAAATAAATTTAAAATTAGATCTAAACACTTTTAGAACCTTGGCTCTAATATCGGTTGAAGAAAAATCCTGATATCTCGGTCCACGTTCGTTCAGATCTGATCAAATCAAGAGATATATTTTAAAATTATTTTTACTCTTTATTAAATCTGATTTTAGATTATTTATTATTTAGAAATTAAAATAAATTTAAATAAATTAAATCAGATTTAATTTACCATGAAGTGGGTAATCCTATTACCCATTGATGATCCTATAAGCAGTGGAAGGTTCTGGATCTAGCCATGCAAGTGCCTGCCCTCTACCGGCATCCACTCAGACAAGATCTAGAGATCCTCTTCTTCTCTATCACATCTTCAAAAATTAGATCTGGATCTGATCTGGAGGATCTTCAAAACTCCTTTTGAAGATCAGCAGTTGTCTTTGCTTTTGCGCATTTTCTAGCTTTCAGTCGCCTTCCTCTCATCTGGATTGCACCAACCAAGGTACAAAACTCCTTTTAGACATGGAGAGGAGAGGAAGAAGGTGGGTTTGGCATGGAGAATTGTTATGCACTTTGAGTTGGGCGTAGGGTCTTATTTATACACTAAGCGTGATCCAACTCCTCTTCTTCCCAACCAATCACAATCCTTTGTGAAATTAGATCTAAGTCTGATTGGTGGGAATAGAGTCCCTTGGATTCCTCCTTAGAGTGTGCCTAAGATCAGTCAAAGTTGGTTCTTAGGAGAACTCTAATTGGAATCCAAAAAGGAGATGGAGTCCCTATCCAACAGGGACTCCTGGGCGCCTCCAGCTTGGGCACACGCCAAGGGTGTCATGCGCCCTCCTCTTTGCCAGATTCTGATAGGAGGACAGGCTCCTACCAACTCTCCAATAGGTGCATGACACATGGACAAAAGTCAAAGTATCAATGGTCAATATTTGACCAATCAAAGGTCAACTTTTGACCAAAGTCAGAGGACGAGAAAAGGTAGGTGATCAAAAATGGTAGGTAATGTTCTTACAAAATAAGACAACCATTTTTGACTTGGACAAGCTCCAGTCAGACAAAGTAAAGGCCTCTAAATGAGCACAAACTCCTTTAGCTCAGTCAGGATAACTTATTTATGATAGTAAAAGAAAAATGTTAGGTTCAATCGAGTGCTAGCACGATTTTCTTGAACCTAATTGAATCTCATTCAGATCAATTGAACTGGATCAGTTCAATTGATGATCACCAGATTCAAACCCTTGTTTGTGTGACCCAGTTAGATTCAGTTCTGTATGGTAATGGGATATGTCATGATCTCTATCATCGACATCATCAAAATTTTTTTTAATGGATCAGAACTCTTCTGATTCGAACAGCTGGAATGATCGATCATCTAAATCATTCTTTGCTTCCAAATCCACCAGTGAACCAAGCAGTATTTGGGGTAACCCATCAGCTGAATGTGAGCCTCTTGGTGCAAGTATCGGTGTGATTAAGTTCTTCTATCTTGAGCTCCGATCAGATTAGGGTTAAGGTGAACTCGTCAAACCCTAGTCTCTGTCATATGATGTAATCATTCGATTTCAAGTCTAATGTGAAAACCTAAATAAAAACTCTTTCTATTATTTTCACTCTGCCATGGCCATGGGCTTCTGGACTTAATTCTCATGATCATCATAGGGCTGCTCCTCTACCACCGAGGTAGATAGATTCCATCTTGATGCTATCCATCCCCTACAGATGAACATGATATAGCCAATACACCTCAGTTTTCGTATGACTAGGAGATCGAGTAATGGTGTAGTCAAACTATAACACCCTCAAGGTGAACTACCGATGCATCTTAGGTCAAAGAACCAGACACAGTACTGGAGCATCAAGTCAGTCATTGACGAGAAGGTAGACTTCCTAATGACTACTCGAGATAGTCACGCTCAATGCCCTCGTTCTCCATGAGTACCTATACTTCACTCCAGTGCTCCACATCGTAGATCTCTCAAAGAATATCTACTAAAGAGAAGCGATTGTACACCAACCTTCCGGATCACCATCCTCGTGATAATCCTATAGTCAAAGCATTTTTATGAGTTTAATAATGATTATTCATGTCTTAAATTTCAACTCTTGAAAATATGATTATCATACCAACTCAAAAGATGTATTCAATGACACTAAATACACATATGTGATAGAAAATTAACCCATTTTATTGATATTAATCAAAATTATAATTTTTTCCCTAGAAGTGTATTACAAGTGTCAGCCAATTTCTGGCTTTTAGGGCACATATATCTAATAGATCCTACATCGAAAGCATTTATGAGTTAATAATTTAAATTCATGTCTTAAATTTTCGACTCTGAAATATAAACTATCTATTACCATTAACTCAACAGATGTTATACAAATACTTTATATCACACTATATAAAAAAATAATCTATTTTATTATATATAGTTAAAATTATAATTTTGCTCTTAGAAGTGTATTACAAGTGTCAGCCAATCTGACTTCTAGGGCACACATATCTAACAATGAGTTTAGAGTGGAGTGTAGGAGGAATAATATCCTAGCACTAATGCCAGAGATGCATATTTCTAGGTGAAGCAGCATGTGTAGAAGGATCGAAGAAGTTCTGAGGAGACTGTGTCAGGGTATGCAGTGAGCACTGGCAAAGGATTGCTGCAGATTCTCTAAGGAAGTTCAAGATAATTGATACAGCTGCCAAGCAGAAGGGTGCCTATAACTTCTAGGATGGTGCATAGAAGCAAGCCAATATCTTCAGCATTGGAGGTGGTCATCTCAAATGCCTTAATGGGAACTCAGCAACTGAAGAAGAATGGCAGTGGTAAGGTGTGCATAAACAGCTGTTAGGGTATGCAGCGATAGTGAAATCGTGCAAGGACATTGCCAGGGTTTACCAAAGCTTGGAAGCACCAAGGTAGAGATTGTAGGATTTGGTGTGGTGCTCCTAAGCCTTGGGAGGCCATGAGAGGAGTTAGGATGTCGGCTCTTAGGAGACTAGGATGACAGAGTCATAAGCTAGACAGGAGTTATCCTACGTGAAGAAGGTGTGCAGCCCTACACGGTCTCGAAGGTTAGGTATGAGGACTTTGAGGGGCTTGGTAAATACTTCGGAGATCTAGAACACAAGGTGGAGCAAAAAACCAAATTCAGGAGAAGAATCAGCTAATATAAGGGGCTGACACACAGGCGGACTGGCTTGGATAATGCAGTTAAGCCGACTCAGGCTAAGCTAGCTAGCCTCATGCAGTCTGAGCTAGCTATTCTTGATAGATACAAAACAAGGTCAAGCAGGTGCAGTCGAGCTAGCTTGCCACTAACAAAAGCACCCAATCACGATTTGCAACAGACTGGATGGATTATTCTGATTGGGTCTGGCCTGGACCAATAAGGTCTTCATGTATGGGTCGAATTTAAGCAGGGGGTTGTGAGAGCATGTGAGACCATATTGACATGGGCTCGGTGAGTGCTTTTCATGTATGGGTTAGTTAGGAGAGTTTTTGGTTAGGCCTAATAGCTATGTATAAATACATGGTTGTATTAGGGTTATATAAGGATTTTGGAATACAGATCTTTTCTCCCTCAATCTCTCTTCTCTCTAGTGTTGCCACCTAAGGTTCTTGAAGAAGCCCTAGAGAGGGCGGGCGCCTTCCTCAAGCCCTAGAAGGGAGGCGCTCCATCACAGATCCAGGTGAAGATTGATGGTTTCTATCCATAGAGAACGTCACAGATTTCTTCAGGTCCATGCTAAAGACCAAAAATTTTCTCAATATGGTATCAGGGCTTATGGTGGCAGGATGAGGTGAATCCAAGCAGTACCATGGTTTCCCAACATTGATTAAAGTTAGCTTCATCAGAGAGGTGATGTATCCTAATTGGCTGGCGAATGTTGTCCTAGTGAAGAAAGCGAATGGAAAGTGGTGCATGTGTATCAGCTTCACCGACCTGAATGAGGTCTACCCAAAAGATAGTTACCCACTACCTCGAATCGACCAACTGGTCAATGCCACATCAGGGTATGAGCTCCTTAGCTTCATGGATACCTTTTTCTACTATAATCAAAATCGGATGGCCCTTGAAGATGAGGAGAAAATAACCTTTATAATTGATCATGGACTCTTTTGCTATAGAATGATACCCTTCGGGCTCAAAAATATAGGAGCCATGTACCAAAGGCTAGTAAATAAAATTTTTAAAGACCAAATTAGGAAGAATATGGAGGCATACGTTGACCATATGCTGGTCAAGAGTCGAGCAATGCTAGACCATGTAGAGGACCTCCGAGAAACATTTAACATGCTTCGTCGATACTAGATGAAGTTGAATCCTACAAAATATGTTTTTGAGGTGACCGTCGGCAAGTTTCTCAGCTTTATGATTTCCTGTAGAGGCATTAAGGCAAATCCTAAAAAGATCAAGGCATTCCTGAAAATGTCACCACCAAAAATAGTTAAAGAGGTACAATGCCAAACTGGTTAAATAGCCTCTCTTAACTTTTCATTTTCAAGTCGGTTGAGAGGTGTTTTCCATTCTTCCAGACCCTCAAGCAGCCAAAGGATTTTCAATGGACCTCAGAATGCTAAAAGGCTTTTGAAGAATTGAAAAGATATCTTAGCTTTTGACCTTTACTCACTAAACCATAGCCAGGTGAAGAGCTCCTTCTCTACCTAGCCATTTCACCGGTGGCAATTAGTGCAGTCCTTATCCAAGAAGAAGGATGGCTTTAAAAGCCCATCTATTATGTCAGCAAAGTGCTCCATGATGTAAAGACTAGATATGCTAAGCTGAAAAAATTAGTCTTCGCACTGGTCATTGCTGCAAAAAAGCTTCGACCCTACTTCCTGGCTCATACCATGGTTCTGCTCATAGATCAGCCAATAAGAGCAGTCCTGCACCACCTAGATACTTTGGGTCCAATTGTGAAGTGGGCATTAGAGCTCTCTAAGCTAGATATACATTATCGACTGAGGTCTTCCATCAAAGCTCAGATCTTGGCCGACTTCATCCTCGAATGCATTGTCCCAGATGGCAGGATCCCCGAAGAAAATGTTGAAACAAGATCAGAGGACCCCACAAGCTCAAAGGGTGACAAGAGCTCGGATTCAAACCCAGATGAAATATGGACCTTACATTGACGGCTCATCAAACTTGTCAAGGTCAGGATCTAGACTCATTCTATCCAGCCCAGAAAGAGAAGTGGTGGTATATGCTTTACGCTTCGAGTTTTTGACTACCAATTATGAAGCATAATAGGTTACATGAAGCCTTGATTACCGGGCTTGATTACCGGGCTAAAGATTGCCAAAGAGACTGGAGCCCAATGCCTGGAGGTCTTCAGTGATTCTCAACTAGTGGTCGAGTATATCAAATAGGAGTATGAAGCTCGAAAAGAGAATATGAAAAAATACCTTCAAAAGGTAAGAGATCTTATTTCACTTTTCTAACATTTTAATATTCAATAGATCCCTAGTGCATAAAATGCTAGAGCTGCTTTATCCAAGTTGGCGTCCTTGTTGCCCATCGACCTAAACAAAGAGACCTAGTTTGAGGTCTTAAAAGCATCAAGCTTAGAGGAGCCCACCACTGTCCAACAAATTGATGAAGAATCCTATTGGATGGATCCTCTTCTAAAATACTTGAGGTCAGGGGAGTTACCAACTGATCGAAAAGAAGTCTGAAAGATCATAAATTAGACCACCATATATGTATTACTCGACAACGACTTGTATAAGTGGTCTTTCTCTTTACCTATCCAAAGATGCCTATGCCCATCAGAAGCTGACTATGCCTTGCGGAAATTCCATGGAGGAATCTATCGAAATCACTTGGGGGGTCGATCTTTATCCTACAAGATCCTTCGATAAGGATATTACTGGTCAATAATGGAATAGGATGCGCAGGACTTCGTAAGAAGATGCGAGCAATGCTAGGGGAATGATTGGATTTAGCATCGATTGGTGGCACTTCTGACTTCTATTGAAGCCCTATGGCTATTCGCCCAATGGGGATTGGACTTCCTAGGCCCATTCCCTCAAGCCTAGGCCAGCGCAAGTTTCTTCTAGTAGCCATCAATTACTTTACGAAGTGGGTCAAAGCTGAGCCCTTAGCTCAAATCATAGAGTCAAAGGTCGGGGACTTCATTTCGAAATCAATTATTTGCTGATATGGCCTCCCTAGAGTATTGATGTCTAATAATGGTAGACAGTTCAATAGCGCCCAACTTTGAGAATTCTATGAGGACCATGGGATTGAGCAGTGCTTCACTTCGGTGGGCCACCCTTAAGCAAATGGAGAAGTAGATGTCACTAATAGAACCCTCTTGCAAGGTCTGAAAGCTAGATTAGATCGAACTAGGGGGTTATAGACAAAAGAACTCTACCATGTCCTCTGAGCTTGTCGAACAACCCAAAGAGTCCCAATTGACAAGATGCCTTTTAACCTGGCATTTGAGATAAAAGCTGTCATACTTGGTGTTGGGGTTAAACTTGCTCCTACCGAAGTTCGGTCTAGTGTTGGATCTTGGAATGATCTCAAAATGGTCGATCTTCAACTAACAGAAGCTAACCTTCTCAACCACATGAGCATACTCCAAGGCCCATAGGTCACTACAGCCCTCACCCAAACAGGCCTAGTGACAAGTTATGAAAGCATCGAATTCCTATGATGTTGGTAGTTGGGTCCAGTCAAACTCCTTTTGGATGGATTTGAATAGTGAAAGTGTCTACCCAAGCAGTCGGCTAAGTGATCGATTCCTGCATCTCTTTGCCTGGCTAGTCTTGAAGTTGGCCGAACTCCTTTTTAATCAGATCTCCTTCAGACCGAGTCTCACCATTGTAGATTGGGTTTCATGACAAGAACCACAAACTGGCAAAGCTTTCTCCTTAGACAAACTTCTATGCCTTACTGAGGATAAGACAGATCTTTGTAAACCACCTTGAAGCCCTCGGTCGACTTCCTCTCAGTCACCAAAGGGCACCTTCTAACCAAATTCCTCTCAGTCACCAAAGGGCTCCTTCCAGCCAAATTCCCTTCAGTCGCCAAAGGGCTCCTTCCAGCCAAATTCCTCTCAGTCGCTAAAAGGCTCCTTCCAACTGAATTCCCTTCAATCACCAAAACAAGCTCCTTCTGGTCAAACTTCTTCCAATCGAACTCCTAGTTGCTAAAAGGACATCGGCATACATCCAAGTTTGATTCCCATAATAACGAATTCAATCAACATGCTAACAACCTTGGAGACATCCGAACCTCTCCTAAATTGCTGATATATGAAGCTCCTCATTGCTTGTGGCTATTCCATCCAAACTTCAACTATTAAATTCCAACAGACTGGCGCGTCATGACAATAGCCTCCACCTTTTGTAACAAACTCCATGTGGCTTTGAATGGCCCACTACTAGGTAGTTATGACTATCACCATCAGTTTGTTACAGACTCCGTCTATATAAGGAATCCATCAGATACATTTTTTTTCTAAGTTTTAAACTCTGCTAAAATTTTGAGTACTCCATTTTTGTGGATAGAGAGCTGACTTGATCATTGGAGGGTCCTGCCAAAGCCACCCCACCTCCAGTTTAGGACTTATTTTGTAGGTCTCGACGGCGATCTCATCTCTCTCAACTCCAGCCAGCTTTGGCATCCATGATTTTCTGCACTAATAGAATTGGTGCTAGAGGAAGGGACTTTTGAATATATCTTGTTCTTAAAGAAGTACTCGATGGAATTTTCTCTCAACTTCCTCTTCTTCTTCTTCGATCATCTTTGATGCCTCCTAAGAGGACGTCAATA
Source organism: Cocos nucifera (assembly GCA_006176705.1). Lineage (NCBI taxonomy): Eukaryota > Viridiplantae > Streptophyta > Magnoliopsida > Arecales > Arecaceae > Cocos > Cocos nucifera. The sequence goes on along the minus strand of QRFJ01001156.1, from coordinate 114,748 downwards.
AGAAGACTGCTGCCTTTGTAGCTAGATCTCATCCGGATCCACTTATTCCAACTTCATCTTTGGCACCGCAGGCTCCTCCGCCATCAATAATGGTGGGCATGGAGCAATTTAACCTGCTGGTCCAGTAGGTTAAAGGCCTCATAGAGGCAGTCCAAGCTATGCAACAGCACCCGACATCAATTCAGCTGGAGAAATCTTCGCCGATGCACCAGAACCCAATGATTGGTGACCAACTTGGGCTAGTCATCCACTAACTCCTGAAAAGGGAAAGCAGAGGGCAGAGAGCCCCTGCTCGGATCATGACTCAACTCCTAAAGGATCTCTACCTCCATTTTATCAGAAGACCCTGGGATCCTGATTGGAAGGATCTCTTAGATCAAAAACATCAAAAGATGAACCAGCAGATCGAGGAACTCTGCCATGCTCCCTCCACCCATGGCCATGACATCTACACCAATCCTTCTTTCTCCCAGCAAATCATGCATGATTCAATCCCGCCGAACTTCAAGCTCCCTCAGTTTGAGAGCTATGATGGGACCACTAATTCGATTGACCATCTGAAGGTCTTTCAAACTATGATGCTGCTCCATGGAGCATCAGATGCCATTCTATGCCAAGCTTTTCCATCGACTCTAAAGGAAGCAGCTAAAAACTGGTACTCGACACTAAAGTCGAGTATGATCTTCTCTTTTGATCAGATAAGCCATTAATTTATGGCTCACTTTGTTAGCAGTCGACGTCCCAGGCAAGGTTCGGTTCCTTCATCAACATCAAGCAGAAGGAAGGAAAATCAATCCAAGGTTCGAACTCACTTTCATCAGCCACTTCAGTGCCACTTCTTTGGAGGTTCGGAATCTAGACCAATCTAATGCTATGGCTACACTGAAGGGCGGCCTTCAGAAGAATAATCTGTTATTCTTCCTAGGAAAGAAGTATCCTAGGGATTTTGTTGATATGCTGGCTTGGGCTGATGGTTACACCAGGGCAGAAGAGGTCTTCAAGGCCAAGCATGATGAAGCTATAGGAGAGCGACATGTGGGCGAATCCAATAAGCCTGTAGCTAAAGAAAAGCCGAATAAAGCTTGGTCCTGCTTTCGAACTCCCCCTGAGTGCAAGTGAGCCCAGACTCCTCTCCGAGATCGGAGACAAAGGAGCCCTGATAGAAGGGCACGGAGGAATTCTCCCCCCAAAACGTTCCACAACTATGCTCCTCTTAATGATCTGAAGATCCAAGTGCTAATGAAAATCAAGGAGCAGCTACCGAGATCAGAAAGGATGTGCACTTATCTTGACAATTATAATCCTAACAAGTACTGTCTTTACCATCATGACCACGGTCATGATACTGAAGAATGCATTCATCTTCAAGATGAGATCAAAGAGCTCATTAGGTGAGGCTGACTTGGCTGATTCCTACGATGACGGTCAAAAGCAAGAGAAGATCGGCTAAGGGCACAGCCACTGCCAGAACTATTGGGAAATGTGTCCTAAAATTAATCATCAATCTATTGATGGTTGAGCTACATTATAATTATAATTAATTTATTAATAAATAAAATTTATTTTTGGTATTTTCATCATAAGTTTTCATCTTCTAACAAAATTCATTATTGTGATAAAGTTCTTAGGACTATTTAAATTTGATAAAGAGAGAATTTATCAATTAGTCCTTAAAACTATTCGTGATCAAATGATAGGCTGCTAATAAAGACAACAACATCTATCGAACATAGATCGCTGTATGCCATATAGGTTGATTGTCCTCTTAACCAAGGAGTATGAAGACACTGGTATGACAAATAGATGAGATGTAGGGGTACATCATCATGAAATGTGACCAACTCTAGAGTATTCTACTATCGAGAATGTCTTTGATGGGATATAGGTATTAGTATCCCTTAGATCTGAGATCACCTCAATGACTTGCAAGCAACTCACCATGCTTTGGTATCAGACTAACTAAATTTCTAATTCAATAACAAAAGGGTTCTAGGCACAGTCAAGTACTTGCGAAGTCAATGTGTGATCAAGATGAGATTGACCACTCCAAGAGTTGGAGAAGAATGTATCACTGTATTTCAATATAGCAAAACCTTGGCCAGAATAATCTATAAGATGGATTTAGTATTTTGAAATATAATGCAGACAGCCTGATCAAAGTTGATAGTTGAACTCTAAGGTATCCTACGAGCATTTTGATCAAGAAGATGAATTATATGGAAATTATATCTACATGGGTTCTAAGGATGTTGTTCTACACATTTGACCTATCCGACCGTCGGGTACCATTGCTAGATGGTTACTTCGATTGATATAAAAATTTATTCTTATGCTACCAACTTAGGTTTGGACCTATGAGGTCACACACATTAGAGCTCATGATCCGATCGGATGGTTGATCAACGATTAAGAATCATTCAAGGGTTAAACGATCAATACGATTGTTGTTTAACCAGTGCAAATATTATAGGAGGATCGATTAGCAATTAGATTGCTAATTGGCTTAATTTGATTAAGTTGGAGGGCTGTGACTAAGTCTAATTAAAAATAATTTAATTAGATTTAGTTTGAACTTGATTGGATAAAGTTCAATTGGTTTATTGGATAAGCCAACTGCAAGAAAAAAACTAGTCCTAGTTCAACTAGGACTTAGGTCAACCCAATTTTCTAATTTGATTAGAAAATTAAATCAAAATTAAATCTAATTTAATCTAATTTAATTAATTCATTAATTGGATTAAGGCCTAATGTAATTAGGTTGACTTGCTTTTGGTTTAATTTGGTTTAAGAAACTACTTTGACAAGTCAAAATAAGAATCCTAGTATAACTCGGACTCACTATTCCTTGCGCCCTTGACTCCTCATGCCCCCCACACCCCTTCTATTTGATTTTGAATGTAGAGAAACCTTTTCCTAGGCCTTCATGCATGCCCAAAGCTTTCCCCTCTTTCTTTCTTACATGGAATGTGGTTGTGGACTAAGTCAAAGTAGGAATTAGTTTGGATTTCAAATTCTATGAGATAGAATTTTAGGAAACTGAAACTCTTCCCTTATGGTGCTGATTTTACCAAGACTTTTTTGGGATTTTCATGGGTTTTATGGCACATATTGTGCACCATTTTCTGGTGGTCTACGGTAGAAAAGAATGAGGGGGCGCCCAAGAGTTGGGCCCCCCAAGTCTTGCCTTTTTTGGATAATCCTTGCTAGGTATTTGAGCTAGACAAGGAGTCTATCCTAACTTATTATTTAGGATAAATTTAGGCTGATTTTTTGAGAGATTTCAGACCATTGAGAGACTTTTGGGGCATGTAAAAATTAGGGAGAAAAAATATTGGGGCATGGGGATTTCATAAACACCAATCTAGGTGTCTAGTGAGAGAAAACACGAAGAAGAAGAAGGGTTCTTTTTCTAGGATTTTTGTTTGATCTCTTCCTCCTTCTTTAGAGATTTTTGAGAGGTGTCTCTAGTTAAAAATCTCTTCTCCTTCCTTCTAAAAAATTGGAGAGCCCAAGATTTGAAGAAGGTGATTCTAGATCAACCGTCGAAGAAGGATCAGCACAGTACTAGCTTACTATGCTGATTTTCTGTGTAGGATTTCTAATCGTGATTCATGGGCTCATGTGGACAACTCCTACAGGCTGGATGTGTGTGCGGTTCACAACATCATTCTCAAGCCCAGATCAGTAAGTTAGAACGTCTAACTTGCATAGGTAATAAAGACCTAATCTCCTATTACTTATATGATTCTGATGTAGTGTAGATCTGTGTTGATATGATCGACACTTATTCTTTCCATTTATTTTTAATTTTTAATTTAATATCATTCTATAATCATGTAATAAGTTCTTAGATTTAGGATAATCTCTAGTTTTATAAATAAATATTGATTTATTTAACTATTTTGTTGCTTGATCTTGAAACTTGTGTTGATATGATCGACACATGTTCTTTCCTTTTGTTTTAAATTTTTGATTTAATATCATTCCATAATCATGTAATAAGTTCTTAGATTTAGGGTAATCTCTAGTTTTATAAATAAATATTAATTTATTTAAGTATTTCGTTGCCTGATCTTGAAAAAGTTTTAAGATCTAGTCTTAAAATCCTAGATCTAGTTCCTTCAATAGGTATCGGAGCCTAGGTTGATTATTACATGATTAATATACATATTTAGATTATTTTTTAGATTAAATATAATTTATAATCTGATTATTAAATTTAAAATTAAAAATCATGATCCCATGAACTGCTATAAGGTTGTTCTGCTGTATGGTTTACCCCTTACAGGGCAAAAGTTATCCTAGTTCGTGTAGATCTAATTTTAATTATAAATCTATTAGATATGATCTAATTTTATTTATAATTTATTAGATTTAAAAGTTTTAAATTTAAAAATAAAAATTATAGATTGCACGGACTGATCTTATAAGATTGTCTAGCTGTAAGGTTTACCCCTTATTGTGCAAAGATCGTCCTAGTTCGTGTAGATCTAATTTTAATCATAAATCTATTAAATATGATCTAATTTTATTTATAATTTATTAAATTTAAAATATTTTAAATCTAAAAATAAAAATTTTAGATTGCACGGACTGATCTTATAAGGTTGTTTTGCTGTAAGGTTTATCCCCTTATAGTGAAAAGGTTATCCTAGTATGTGCTGATCTAAAATATTGATAATAAAATTTTAGATTAGATCTAAGAAATTTTATGATCTGATTAAAAGTATTTTTATCTTATTTTAATCATCATAAATATGTTAGATTTAATCTAAGTTAATTTATGAATGATTGATGTTGAAACTATTTCAGTTACATGAACCTGTTTAGATTAGATCTATAGTTTTATGCTTAAATTATTTGCATTTTGATTATGAATCAAACATGAAACTTGATTGGTAGAATCGTATTATAAAAATATTTTATAAATATAAAAATTATTTTTGAAATGTCAAACCCCAACCCTCAGTCCAAAATTTAATTGAGAATTAAGAAGTTATTTGATTAGGATCTAGGATTATAAATTGAAGATTTTAAGACACAAATCATATCACATCGAATTAATGGGTTAGTAGAGATTAGGTCTATTAATTAGGTTAGACCTAAAGTTAGATTAAAGAATGAACTTAATTAAAGAATTGACTAAATCTAATTAATTATTGTCATAGATTAGGTTAAGAATTCTCTAGATCAACTACAATAGTTGTAGTTGGTCAAGTCCATATCTTTAACAAGAATGAAATGGACTTGATTCTTGACTAAGTGGTCTAACCTAAAATGTTAGGTTGATCTAATTAAAACTAATTAACCAGTTGGTGTCTAAGGTAAATCTGGCATATATGACTAGTGGTTTTTAATTGGCAGCCTGCTTACTTGACCATTTCTGATGGTATCTATGGCAAGCTTTGGCAGACCCTCCCACCAATCTCACTTATCTAGCCTTCTTGGTGAGATTATGTTTTGATCAGATCACTTGATAATTTGAGTTAACCCATGTCAGCTAGGTAAATCAATGTGACTAATTTAGGTGCTCCTAGACCAGCCTATTAATGGTCTCTCTTAAGCTGACTTCGTGAAGCCAATGGAAGGATCATGACAAGCTGGTTCATCTAACCTTTCCTTATCTTTAACAATTAAATCCTATAAAATTATTTGGTTCTTAAAATGAAATAGTTATGGTGATAACTAGATCATAGCCTTCCATTAAGTGGATGATAATGGGTCCATTAGTTGGATAATCATTAGAGGCCCATAGGTCGGGTGCTTATCCGCTAATGGAATTATCATTCATAATATGATTTCTTGATCGCATTTCTCTAAATGATGGTTAGGTTGACCAACCATAGTTGGACTTAAGCATTCATTACTTAGATAGATCAAGTATGATCATGTTCATGGTTGGACCTAACTAAAACATTCAGTAGAGGCCCTAGCCTACTGAAAAGATACCTAGGGCAAAATTAAATTACTAAAAATTATTTGGAGAAATAATTGGTTATAAACCTATCCTTAGATGTACATGAGTTGACCAACCATAGTTGGGCTTGTGTGCAGTCTATGTGGATTCTAGTACCCACTAAGGAATTAGGATAATTTCTCGATTGGAGGTAGAGGCTACCAATTCGAATAAAATAGTGGAAGAAACCTTTTGATTAAAGTATAAATCTTTAGGTTCAATAAATCAATTACTAATTAGACTTTTGGTTCTTCTTTATGTAGTTAAATTCAAACTATAGTTGCTCCATTCACTATTAGATAGTGATAAACTTATGGGACCTAGCTTCGATAATAAGTATCGAAAGTTGAATATTGTTCAGCAGCACGAAGTGGTTTGTGCTGGGGCCTCTATGCCCAGATTAAACATAAGATCCAAGAATAATCTAGATCAGGCAAAATACTGTAAAGAGTAGAGTCATTGGAAGAGGAACAATCCTTAGTATCTTGATGATCCCAACAAGCTGAATAAGAGAGATGAGCAAGTAGTTGCTGATCAAGGATATTATATGATAACACCTTATAATTTCTCTATTTGTGATGCTTCTACTTGGGTATTAGATATCGAAAGTCCAGTCCATATTTGCAATAAGTTGCCAGGACTTCAAGTCAGTAGAAAATTTAAAAATAATGAGCGATGCTTAAATGTTGGAGATGGAAGGTCTGTTCCAGTTTTAGCTATGAGAATAGTTCAACTTATTTTCAATACTAATACCATTTCTTTAAATGTATGTCATTATTTTTCTTCTTTTTTTATGAATATAATCTCTGTTGGCCTTTTGGCCAAAGTTGGTTATCATTTATCTATAAAAAAAGATTATTATGATATTATTATGAATAATATTATAATAATGCAAGGATAATAAAAAAATGGTATTTACATTCTATCACAGCTTGTAAGTATAATGTTCACTTCTAGAAAATATCCTAAATTAGATAATGTCTCTGATATCTATCTATGGCATTGTAGGTTAGGTCACATAAACAAGAATAAGATAAATAGGTTGACTCAAGAGGAAATCCTTAAAGTTAGTGATTATGAATCACTTCTAACCTGTGAATCTTGTCTTCTTGGTAAAATGACTAAGTCACCTTTTACTAAAAAAGGAGAGAGAGCTACTGAACTCTTAGGTCTAGTACATACTGATGTATGTGGACCAATGAGCATAGGTGCTAGAGGTGGATATTTCTAATTCATCACTTTCACAAATAATTTATTCAGGTATGGATATATTTATCTAATGAAACATAAGTCGGATTCATTTGAAATGTTCAAAAGATTCCGAAGTAAAGTAGAAAAATAAACTAGAAAGAGTATTAATACTCTTCAATCGGATCGAGAAGGTGAATATCTATCTAGTGAGTTCTTGACATATCTAGGAGAGAATGGTATTCTCTTACAGTGGACTCCTCCTGGGACACCACAGCATAATGGTGTATCGAAAAGGAGAAATCGAACCTTGTTGGACATGGTTTGATCTATGATGGGGTTTGCTAGTCTGCCTATTTCATTTTGGGATTATGCTTTTGAGACTGCATATTATATATTGAACAATGTACCAAGTAAATCTATCATAAAGACTCCATATGAGATATGGACTGGACGTAGGCCTACACTCTCTCACCTATGGGTTTGGGGTTGTCTGGCCCATGTCAAACGTCTACATACATATAAGCTTGAACCCAGATCTAATAAGTGTGTGTTTATAGGATATCCTAAAAAAAGTAAGGAATACTATTTCTAACATGCTGAAGAACAAAAGATGTTCATTAGCCTTAAGGCAATCTTTTTAGAAAAGGAGTTCCTTGGTGAAAGAACTATTGCCTATAAAGTCGAACTTGATGAAGTTCAACAGGTAGAAAGACTGACACCTATAGCTGAACCTGAGTCAGATTTAATTAGATCAAATTCGGAGCCTAGTGTACCTGCACCATTAAGATGATCCGATAGAGTACCGCATCATCTAGATAGATACAATGATTTCTTGATTCGGAATGGTGATCCCATCAAACTCGATGAGAACGATGAGGATCCGATCACTTATACGGATGCTATGCAGAGATCTGATCCCAAGAAATGGCTTGAGGCCATGAAATCCAAGATGGAGTCCATGAAGGTCAATGATGTGTGGACATTGGTTGACCCATCCAAAAGGGTTAAATCCATTGGGTGTAAATGGATCTTCAAAAGAAAGAGGGGCACAAACGAAAAGGTGGAGACCTATAAAGCTCATCTGATTTTCAAGGGGTATCGTCAATGTTATGGTATTGACTATGACGAGAAGTTCTCCCCTATGGCAATGGTCAAATCCATGTAGATAATGCTTACAATAGCTGCCTATCTAGATTATAAGATCTAGCAGATGGATGTAAAAATAACTTTCCTGAATGGAGAGCTGATCGAAGAGGTGTATATGATACAACCTGAGGAATACACATCCAAAGATGAGTCCAAAGTGTGCAAGCTTTAGAGATCCATTTATGGATTGAAGCAAGCATCTCAGAGTTGGAACATGCATTTTGATAGGGTGATCAAGATATATGGCTTGTTAAGAATGGAAAAGAGCCCAGCATTTATAAATGGGCAAATGGTCCAGCAGTAATATTCCTTTTCTTGTATGTGGATGACATTCTTTTAATCAGAAATGATATCCCTGCACTACAAAAAATAAAAGTCTAGTTGTCATCATAGTTCCCCATGGAGGACTTAGGTGAAGCATCCTACATCCTACGAATGAAGATTTATAGGGATAGATCTAAGAGGATACTTGGGTTATCTCAGTCCATGTACATAGATACTATGCTGAAGAGGTTCAGCATAGAGAATTTCAAAAAGGGCTATCTCCCAATAGATCATGAAATTTCTTTCTCTAAGAAGGATTGTCTGATAACTCCTAAAGAGAGAGAGCATATGAGTAGAGTCTCACATGCTTCGATAGTGGAATCTATCATGTACGTCAAGACATGTACGAGATCAGATGTGACATACTCACTAGGAGTAGTGAGTAGATATCAGTCTGACCCTGGAGAAAACTACTGGAAAGTGGTTAAAACCATTCATAAGTATTTGATAAATACTAAGGACCAATGCTTGGTTTATGGCAAGTTAGATCTGAAATTTGTGGAGTTTATAGATTCCAGCTTTCAATCTGACCATGATGATAGTAGAAGCATATCAAGATATATCTTTACTCTGAATGGTGAAGCCATCTACTGGAAGAGTTTCAAGTAGCATACTGTGGTAGACTCTATTTGCAAAGCAGAGTACATGGCAGCATCAGATGCCACAAAGAAAGTTATTGGCTAAGGAAGTTTATCACCGAGCTCGGAGTAGCACCCTCCCTAAATGGTCCGGTCCTGCTCTACTGTGCAGCACTGGTGCCATAGCTCAGGCAAAGGAACCAAAGGCACACTAGCAGATGAAGCACATTCTATGCCACTTTCATCTGGCCCAAAAGATCGTGGATCGAGATGATGTCGATATTCAAAAAATTGACGAAAAGAAGAACCTGGCTGACCCCTTCACTAAAACCCTGATGATAAAGAAGTTCGACAACCACAAGTCGAAGATGGGTATTAGATACTATGCCGAATGGCTTTAGGACAAGTGGAGGTTGTTGAAAAATATGTTCCAAAATCAATCATCAGCCTGTTAATGGTTGAGCTATATTATAATTATAATTAATTTATTAATAAATAAAATTTATTTTTAACATTTTCATCATAAGTTTTCATCTTCTAACGAACTCTATTGTTGTGATGGAGTCCTTAGGACTATTTAGATTCGATAAAAAAAGAATTTATTGATTAGTCCTTAAAACTATTCACGACCAAATGATAGGCTGTTAATAAAGACAACAGCATCTATCGAGCATAGGTCGTTTTATGCCATATAAGTTGGTTGTCCTCTTAACCAAGAAGTGTGGAGATACTGGTATGGCATATAGGTGAGATGTAGGGGTACATCATCACTGAATGGGGTACATCATCACTAAACATGATCAACTCCAGAGCATTCTGCTTCGAGAATTTCTCTGATGGAATATAGGTATAAGTATCCCTTAGATCTGAGATCACCTCAGTGACTTGCAAGCAACTCACATGCTTTGGTACCAGACAAACTAAATTTTTTATTTAGTAACGGAAGGCTTTTGGGCATAGTCAAATACTTACGAAGTCAGTATGTGATCAAGATGGGATTGACCACTCTAAGAGTTGGAGAAGAATTTATCACTATATTTCAATATAGCAAAATCTTGGCTAGGATAATTTATGAGATGGATTTGGTATTTTGAAATACCATGTGGACAGTCTGACCAGAGTTGATAGTTGAACTCTGAGGTGTCATACGAGCATTTTTGTCAAAGGGATGGATTATATGAAAACTATATCCGCATGGGTTCTAAGGATGTTGTTCTATACATTCGACCTATCCGACCATCGGATACTATTGCTAGATGGTTACTTTGACTAGTATAAAAATTTATTTCTATGCTACCAACTTAGGTTTGGACCTATGAGATCACACATATTAGAGATCATGATCCTATGGGATGGTTGATCAATGATTAAGAATCGTTCGAGGGTTAAACGATCAATACGATTGGTGTTTAACCTAGTGCAAATATTGCAGGAGGATCGATTAGCAATTAGATTGCTAATTAACTTAATTTGATTAAGTTGGAGGGCTAAAATTAAGGCTAATTAAATATGATTTAATTAGATTTGGTTTGGACTTGATTGGATCAAGTTCAATTAGTTTATTGGATAAGCCAAGTGCAAGAAAAAAACTAGTCCTAGTTCAACTAGGACTTGGGTCAACCCAATTTTTTAATTTGATTAAAAATTAAATTAAAATTAAATTTGGTTTAATTAAGTTTTTAATTAGGCTAAGGCTTAATTTAATTAGGTTGACTTTCTTTTGGTTTAATTTGGTTTAAGAAACCACTTTGACCAAGTCAAAATAAGAGTCCTAGTATGACTAGGACTTCCTATTCCTTGCGCCATTGACTCCTCATGCCCCCCACTTCCCTTCTCTTGGATTTTGAATGTGGAGAAACCTTTTCCCAGGCTTTCATGCATGCCCAAATCTTTCCCCTCTTTCTTTCTTGCATGGAATGTGGTTGTGGACCAAGTCAAAGTAGGAATTAGTTAGGATTTCAAATTCTATGAGATGGAATTTAAAGAAACCGAAACTCTTCCCTTATGGTGCTGATTTTACCTAGATTTTTTTTGGGATTTTTGTGAGTTTTATTTCACATATTATGCACCCTTTGCTGGTGGTCCACAGTAGAAAAGGAGGGGACACCCAGGAGTTGGGTGCCCCAAGTCTTGCCCTTTTTGGATATTCCTTGCTAGGTATTTGACCTAGACAAGAAGTCTATCCTAACTAATTATTTAGGATGAATTTGAGGCTAATTTTTGGAGAGATTCTATACCATTGAGAGAGTTTTTAGGCATGTAAAAATCTGGGAGAAAAAATATTGGGGCAAGGGGATTTCATAGACACCAATATAGGTGTCTAGGTGAGAGAAAATAAGAAGAAGAAGGGTACTTCTTCTAGGGTTTTTCTTTGATCTCTTCCTCCTTCTTTAGAGATTTTTGAGAGGTGTTGCAAGTTCAAAATCTCTTCTCCTTCCTTCTAAAAAATTGGAGAGTTTAAGATTTTAAGAAGATGGTTCCAGATCGACCGTCGAAGAAGGATTAGCACAATAGTAGCATACTATACCGATTTCCTACGTATGACTTCTGATCATGATTTGTGGGCTCGTGTGGATGACCCCTAGAGGTTGGACATGTGTGTGGTTTGCAACATCATTCTAAAGCATGGATTAGCAAGTTAAAATATCTAACTTGCATAGGTAACAAAGATCTGATGTTCTGTTACTTATATGATTCTGATCTAGTGTAGATCTATGTTGATATGATCAACACTTGTTCTTTTCTTTTGTTTTTAATTTTTGATTTAATATCATGCCATAATCATGTAATAGGATTTTAGATCTAGGATACTCTCTAGTTTTATAAATAAATATTGATTTATTTAATTATCCCACTATCTGATCCTGAAAAAGTTTCAAGATCTTGCCCTGAAACCCTAGAACTGGTTCCTTCAAGAACCACCAAGAAGAGAAGAGCAACAAGGAGACCGGCCTCCTCTTGGAATCATCAATACCATGTCTGGAGGACTTCGGCAGGGAGAAGCTAGCGGATCGATGGAGCCTGTGAAGAGGGGAAGGACTAAAGAACCCATAACTTTCACTGAAGAAAATGCTCAAGGGGTTCAGTTTTTGCATAACGATGTAATTGTAGTATCTTTAAACATTGCTGACTATAATGTATGTCATGTTCTTATTGATAATGGAAGCATTGTCGATGTATTATTTTATGATACTTTCTCCCAAATGTCCATACCTAATAATCACCTAAGACCTATGAACTCTCCATTAGTAGGTTTCATCGGTGATGTTGTGCCAGTCAAAGGAGTTATAACTTTAACCATGGTTGTAGGGTGATTCTCGAAGCAGTCCAGAGCACGAGGAGACTTCCTAGTGGTGAAGGCTTCTTCTTCTTATAATACAATCCTTGGCCGACCTGGTTTGAATGCACTTCAGGCAGTGGTGTAAACCTACTATTTGAAAATAAAGTTCGCAACATACAATGGGATTGGAGAGGTTAGAGGAGATCAAGCTCTGGCAAGACACTATTACTCAATTGCATTTCGAGGGGGCGAATAGTCTGATACTTGTCCAATTGATGCGCTGGATGTTCGTGATGATCTGATTGAAGAATGGGGTGAGCCTATGGAAGACCTTGTAACCATCCCTTTGAATGATGGGAATGCAGAGCATACAGTGTAGATTAGTTCTAACTTGGGAGAATAGGTTCGAAGGCAGCTCGTCACCTTTCTGTAAAAGAATGCCGATGTCTTTGCTTGGGTTTCTACAGACATATCGGGAATCGATGTTGAAGTCATGGAACATCATCTGGCTGTCGGCCCCAAGTATTGGCTTGTGAAGGAAAAGATGCAGAGCTATACACTAGAGAGGCAGAAGGCAATTGTGGAAGAGGTGGATAAGCTCCTCAAAGTCGGGTTCATCTGAAAAGTCAACTATCTTAGCTGGGTCTCCAACATAGACCTTGTCAAGAAGGCGAAGGACAAGTAGAGGATGTGCATCGACTTCAAGAAGTTGAACAAGGCCTGCCCAAAAGATAACTACCCCAGCCCAGGATCGATCAACTGATGGATGCAACTTCAGACCATGAGCTCCTCACCTTCATGGATGCCTTCTCCGGTTATAATCAAATCTGGATTGCACCAGATGATGAGGAAAAAAAGTATTTTTATTATTGATCATAGTCTTTATTATTATAGGGTCATGTCCTTTGGGCTATAAATATATGTGCGACTTATCAGCACCTAGTGAATAAAATCTTCAAGGAGCAGATCAGCCGCAACATGAAAGTCTATGTAGATGACATGCTTGTAAAGAGTAGATCTTCAACCAATCATATTGCCAACCTTGAAGAGACCTTCAATGCTCTTTAAAAGTACAAGATGAAGCTGAATCCAACTAAGTGTACCTTTGAAGTAACTTCGAGAAAATTTCTAGGATTCATGGTGTCAAGGTGTGAAAATGAAGCAAATCCAAAAAAGATTAGAGCCATTCAAGAAATGACTGCATTGAAATCAATAAAGAAAGTTCAATGCCTAACAAGAAAGGTGGCAGCCCTGAATCCCTTTGTTTCAAAATTAGTCAAGCGATGTATGCCCTTCTTCCAAGTGCTCAAATAGCCAAAGAACTTCTGCTGGACCTCCGAATGTCAACAAGCAATTGAAGAACTAAAGAACTACCTCGGCTCGCCTCCTCTATTGGCCAAGCCCGAACTAGGAGAAGAACTATTCTTATACCTAGCGATCTCCCCAGCAGTTCTCGTAGCAGTTTTGATCAAAGAAGCAAAAATACAGCAACCGATCTACTACATAAGCCGAGTTCTAAGGTATACTGAGATCTGGTACATCAAGTTAAAAAAACTAACTTATGCTCTATTAATTGCAGCCCGAAGGCTCCAACCTTATTTTTAGGGGTATACCATAACGCTCTTCACTAATCAACCAATCAAAGCAGTCCTTCATCGAACAAATGCCTCTAGGAGAATAGCAAAATGAGAAATTGAGCTTACAGAGTTTGACATCAACTAACAATCTTGGCCATCAATCAAAGTCTAGATATTGATAGATTTTATAGTAGAGTGCATTATTCTGAATGAGGCTGAACTTGAGCAGAATGAAACCAATGTCCCACGGTTGTAGCCAAACCCTCTGGAGGAAAGAGCAAACCTCCCCAAAGGTTTCTATGCCCTGTAGGTAGATGGTTCATCTAATTGTTTGGGCACAGGCACCGGATTGATCTTGGTTAATTCAGAGGGAGTTATTGTCGAATATGCATTGTGTTGTGAGTTTTTTGCTACAAACAATGGGACAAAATATGAAGCTCTGATCGCAGGGCTAAACATAGCTAAAGAACCAAAAGTAGATTGACTTCATGCTTACAGTGACTCTCAATTGATCATAGGATAAGTCATTGGTAATTATGAAGCCCGAAAAGAAAGTATGACAAAAAACCTAGAAAAAGTAAGAAGTTTGATGCCCACCTTCAGCTGTTTTAGCATTCAGCAAATTCCAAGGGTAGAAAATGCTTGGGCAGACCTTCTCTCCATGTTGGCCATGCTAGCTCCAAGAGAATTACTGAAAGAAGTTCTCTTCGAAGTTCTGAAATATCCAAGTTTGGAAAAACCCCAAGCCATGATGCAGATCGATCACGAGCCCAACTGGATCGATCCATTGGTTGCTTATCTCAAGGATGGAGTCCTTCCTTATGATCCAAAAGAAGCTCAAAAATTGTAAAGTCAAGCCTCCCGGTATGTTCTATATGAAAACAAGCTATATAAGAGGTCATATTCTTTACCACTTGTAAAATATCTCCGACCTTCCAAGGTCGATTATGCACTGTGGGAAGTGCATGAAGGAATATGTGAAAACCATCTGAGAGCCAGAGTTTTATCTCACAAACTACTTCAATAAGAGTATTATTGGCCAACCATGTGCTATGATTCTATTGAGTATGTCAAAAAGTATGATCAATGTCAAAAAAATACAAACATTCAGAGATAGTCAGCCTCCGAACTAACACCCCTAAGTGCCCCATGGCCATTTGCACAATAGGGGATGGACATACTCGAACCTTTCTTGATGGCATCCAGACAGCAAAAGTTTCTTCTAGTGGCAATTGACTACTTCACCAAATTGATCAATGTAGAACCTCTAGCAAAAATTATAGAAGTAAAAGTGCAGAACTTCATCTGAAAGTCAATTATTTGTAGGTTCGGTTTACCTCAGACTCTTATAACTGACAGTGGATGCCAGTTTGCAGGGATAAAGTTCGTCGAGTTCTATGAAGATCTGAACATCTCCCATAACTTTACATCAATAGCTCATCCATAAGTAAATGGTGAGGCCGAGGTAATAAATAGAATCCTACTGCAGGATATAGAAGCAAGACTTGAAAGTGCGAAGGAGACTTGGATAGATGAACTCTATCATGTACTCTAGGCATACCAAACTATCCAAAGATTATCGACTGGAGAAACTCCATTCGCCTTGGCCTTTGAAATAGAAGCGGTCATTTCAATCGAGCTCAAACTCCTATCGACATGGGTTATGGCCTACAATGAGCAACGTAACCTGCAGGACCTCAGGCCTAGTCTCGATTTATTAGAGAAGAAATGGAAAGAGGCTCAAGTTTGGATGGTGGCTTACCGATAGAAAGTAGTATGCTATTACAACTCCAAAGTCAAAGGCAAAGTATTCAGAGTGGGGGACTTGATACTTCAGTGAGTGGCTATTTCACAACCTCATAACCAAGAGAAGCTCACCCCAAACTAAGAAGGCCCTTATGAAATCAAGAAGGTCATCCAAACCAGAACCTACTACTTAAGAGAGCTTGGAGAAGCCGATCTACCCTATCCATGGAACTCGAAAAATTTATGAATGTACCATCAATGACTTCATTTTAATAAAAATTTCTTATTTTAACCTCTTCATCTCTAATATGAAATTCTGATGACAGAAAATTATCCACCGAACTTCATCATCAGAAATAACTAACCTTGTCAAAAATAGGTGGAGGACCTCGTCCTGATATGGATGAAGACCTCTAATTGTTTAAAACTGAAGGAGGAGAGAGACCCTTTCAATAACCCTTTTATGTCCCAACCATTCTATTAGGAACAGGAGGAGAACCTCATCTTAACATAAGCAAAAACTAACCATGTCAGAAACAAAAGGAAGAGCTCATCCTGACATGGATGAAGACCTCCAGTTGTTTAAAACTGGAGGAGGGGAGAGACTCTTTCAATGGCCTTTTTGCACCCCTACCGTCCTACTAGGAATAGGAGAAGAACATCATCCTAACATGAGCAAAAACTAATCATGTCAAGAACAAGAGTAGGACCGCATCCTGACATGGATAAGGACCTCCGATTGTTTAAAACTGGAGGAGGGGAGAGGCCCTTTCAACGGCCCTTTTACGTCCCTACCATCCTGTTAGGAACAGAAGGAGAATTCCATCCTAATATGAGCAAAAACTAACCATGTCAGGAATAGAAGGAGGATCTTATCCTAATATGGACAAAAACCTTAGGTTGTTTAAAATCAGAGGGGAGAGGCTCTTTTAACGGCCTTTTTGTGCTCCTACCATCCTATGAGGAATAGAAGGAGAACCTCATCCTAACTATGTCAGAAATAGGAGAAGGACCTCATCCTGACATGGAAGAAGACCTCCGATTGCTTAAGATAAGAGGAGGAACATCTTTCAAGGTCTTTTTTCATCAAAAGACAAAACAAAGAAAAATGAAGAAGTCAACAAGCATCAAATTGGCACAAGATTAAAAAATAACTAAGGAAAGCATCATTTTATAAAAGATAAAGTATGCTACAAAATAAAGGTCTGCAAGATCATGTACCAAAAAAATGAAGGGGAAGACAGATGAGGTCCTAAGATGGATCGGACTCTTCCAATTTTGGACTACCGACCCCAGCCAGCACTAGATCCTGCTTCAAGCTAATGACTTCCTCCTCAAGTTCTTTTCTCTTAAACAGGTTCTCTACAAATAACCTATCAGCCCTCCAAATGTTTTTCTCGAACTCCATAACTATTTCCTTAAGACTGCTGACTCAGCCTCTGCGTCTTTGATAGCTTGTTGCTTGTAAGTCAGCTGAACTTCCAACCATTGCACCTCGGCTTTTTCTTTCATAATGGCCTCGAAAAGGTCACCCATGGTCTTTCTTAAGGAAGCAACTTGCTCCAACTCTCCACTTGCGTCGGCCCATTGACCATCAGCTAATCATTTCTAAAGATGAGTCACTTCATCTCTAGCCACCTTAAGCTCACATTCAAGCCTAGACATCTTCTCTACCCAGCCCACTCTATAACTATCGCACCAAGCTTCGATGTCATGAAGTTATTTTTGAAGCTCGAAAAATCTCTTTGATCAGTCCCAAGCATATCGTGCTTTGTCAGAAGACCATGGCAAGCTCCCTTCCAATTACTGAATTTTCTCCTTCATGGCATTGAGCTTAACTTCAAGGGAGCTGACCTTGGACGTCAAAGCCCATGCTTTCTCACTACAAAGCTTCTTCACTCGCTCTAGCTCCTCAGTTAGAACCTGCTTTTGATTTATGAAGTCCATGGAATCCTTCTTATATAGATTTCGAAGGCGAATAACTTCAACCGTGGACTCTGAATGACTTTTCCTTAATCTCCAAAGTTCATCTTCTGCCTTTCTTAATTTCTTCTTCAAGTGATGAACTTCTTTCTTCAAGTTTCTAAGGATGGACTTCAGAGAGACTCCCACAAGTAGGGGTGCGGCTTCAATCGGAGATGGCGTGTCATGACCTCGGTCACTAGAAGGATTTTGAACAATACACACCATAATACAAGTATAAAGAGAAGAAACATGCTTTCATTGCTCAAAATATTTTCAGTACATTAAAAGAAAAAAGAAAAAAATACAATTATCTAAAATTTTAGACCTCAGGTGGCATGGCCGTGGATGAGGTCGATGCATTCTCCGCGATCTCAGGTTCAGGAATAGGCTCTCGAACTACGACTATAGGTTCAAAAACTTTAGGAGCAGGATCAACAATGGAGGAGGCAGCATCGATATGAGAAAGATCCACATCATCATTAGGATCGTCCATTCAAAGATCGAGATCCACATTTGGAAAATTTTTGGCAGCCCTCCTCATGCAGATCTCGAACCCCTCTAGGAAAGCTTCTCGAGCAAAAGCAATCTTGATGTCCTCCATAGCCTTGGAAGACTTAAAGACTTCGATAGCCTACTCCTTCTCGGCACCAACCTCCTTCTCTATCTTCTTCCTCTCCTCCTCTAAAAGAGTCAAAGTAGCCTTCAATTCTGCTGCTACTTCTTCTTTCCTTCTAGCACCTCCCGAAGATGCTCAACTTTTGTAGTCTAAACTTTTGAGGCCACCCTCAAACGGTCGACCTCAACATGGACGCTCTCAGTCTCTGCTAGTGCCTCTTAAAGGGCTTGGGAGGCCTTGGCATAAGAGTTATCCACAGCCTTAGAATGAGCAAATAAATAATACCCCAGCTGCAAAGCAATAGCCATGTCAGAATCTCAAAAAGTGCACACAATCAAGTACGCGAAGAATCGGTTACCTCAAGGTAGGCGGTGAAGGATTTGTCGAACCTTTCCGCATCCCCCTTTCGAATCATCCTGTCAATAATATGAGGGAAGATGCTTCCCTTCATCAAAGAGTGGATGACCTTCCGATCATCCAATGAGGCTTGTTCTTGTTTGGAACTCTCACTATCGGAATTCCTGACCTTCTTCCCAACGACCTTCTTCTTGCTCTTCTCAATAACTCCCCCCTGCTCAGAAGGCACAGGGGTGGCCTCATCATCTGGCTGGATTGGGCTCGGTGCTGCCCTAACAACTTTTGGGATAAGCACGGCCTGAATCGGCATGGCCGAGCTTGGTTCCTCAACATGAGCCTTCTTCGATGGTTCCCTGGCAGAATTTCCCTTCCTCCCGAGGGACTTGAATTTATTCACCAAGTGGTTTCGCTCTTCTAGAGTTATTTCTATGAACAATGAGAGGTAAAGTCAAAGAGGATATATAATAAAAGGTTGACTAAATACGGGATACTACCTGTTGGATCAAGGGGGCTAAGATCGAGATTGAACAAGGTCTGATCATCCAAGAGTCCAAAAATTGAAGGAGCATGATAATTCTTCAATCTATCGGTCGAGTCCTAATCTGCTTTCTCCAACCTGGGAGCTCGATGGACCGAATCTCTCATGTCACCCCATGAAAGAAGTCCTAACTCTAAGGAAGGGCATGAAATAAAAAAGAACTTCTCCTTCCAGTTGTGAATGGAAGAAGGAGCGCTCTTGAGCAACCCTTTCTTATTAAACTAGGGAGAGACATACCATCAATCTTTGGTAGTAGGATGATGTTTAAAAGTAAAGAAGTTACGAAATAAAGAAATAGTAGGTCGGATGTCGGCCATGATGCATAAGGAAAGAAATTCTATGATGAACTTAAACTAGTTCGGCACCATGGAGGCAAAAAAAATATTCAAGAACCTAAAGAAGGCTACTACAGAAGGAGGGATTGGTAGCCTAAGTTCAGTGTGAAGAGCTTCTGTATACAGGCAAATGCAATCCGAAGGAGGAGAACATGCTCGGTCACTGGGACCAAGAAGTTCAAGCTCATACTCGGAGGGGATCCCAAACTGGATTCTAATTAAAGAAAGGTTATCGTGTCAAAGTTTACAAGGGATGGTATCAGGTACGAAAGGAGGTCGGGATGCTTCTATAGGCTCAATGTCCTTAAGAGATGGATCTATCAGGGCCAGGTGAGCCGAACCTTTAGAACAGGTCGGTCAGGATTCTTCGACGGACATATGGATCAAATTAGGCTTAGAAAAACCTCCCAAAAATCAAGAAAAAATAAAATGCAAGACTTTCTCAAAGAAATCGAAAGGACAAGATGCAAAAGATGCAAAAATAATCAAAGAAGAGGATTTGAAACTAACCTAATGTGATTAAGAGGAGCGAAGAGGCGACAGACGTGATGAAAATCGAGCGAGGAGGCGCTTGGGATCGGAGGAAATAGTGGAAGAAATTGGAACTCTTGAGCTGGAAGAAGATGAAAACCAAAGAAAGAGAAAGAGGGTTTCAATTGAAATGAGGCCCTGGTGGAAGAAGATTAGCTTAAATATCCAAAAGATCCCGAGGCAATTATAATTACAGGTATCCTCCGATCGATCTTGGATCGACATGTGTCCCACTCATCATGGCAGAAGGTTGACAGTGGACAGAGCATTAATTATGCCATCTCTTGAGTGGGGTTTTAGCAGAAGTTTCAAAAATTTGTCTTTTCGAGTCACCTCGTATTAAAGAAGCTTCGACGCCAGTATAGAAAATGCCAAGACTTTCCATCCAATACATGTAGGATTTTGGGAAAGAACTTCGGCAGTCACCTTTCTTATACTCCCTTCCTTCGAAATTCGAATTGAGAGTTGGAGGACTATTGTTGGGGTTAAACCACCTCTTACCGAAGTTTGGCCTGGAGTTGGATCTTGGAATAATCTCATAACGGTCGATCTTCAACTAACTAAAGCTGACCTTCTCAATTGTATGAGTATACTCCAAGGCCTATAGGTCACCATAGCCCTTACCCAGATGGGCCTAGTGACAGGTTATGAAAGCGGCCGAATTCCTATGATGTTGGTAGTTGGGTCTAGTCAAACTTCTTTCGGATGGATTTGAATAATGAAAGCGGCAACCCAACTAGTCAGCTAAGTGTTCGATTCCTGCAAATCTTGGCCTGGCTAGTCTTGAAGCCGGCCAAACTTCTTTTTAACCAGATCTCCTTCAGACCGAGTCTCACCATTGCAGATTGGGTTTCATGATAAGAACCACAAACTAGCAGAGTTTTCCCCTTAGATGAACTTCTATGCCTTATCGAGAATGACAGATCTTTGCAAACCATATTGAAGCCCTCTGTCGACTTCCTCTCAGTCACCAAAGGGAACCTTCAGCCGAATTCCTCTCAATCGCTAAAAGGCTCCTTCCGACCAAATTCCCTTCAGTCGCCAAAACAAGCTCCTTCTGGTCGAACTTCCTTCAGTCAAACTCCTTCTAATCGCTAAAAGGACCTCGGCGTACAACCAAGTTTGATTCCCAGCATAATGAATATCGGTCAACATACTAACAAGCTTGGAGACATCCGAACCTCTCCTAAATTGCTGAAATGTGAAGCTCTTCATTACCTGTGGCTATTCCATCCAAACTTTAACTATTAAATTCCAACAGACTGGCGCAAAATGATAACAGACTCTACCCTCCATAACAAACTCCACGTGGCCTCGAACAACTCACTACTAGACAGTTATGATTGTCATCATCAGTTTGTTACAGGCTCCATCTACATAAGAGATCCATCAGATACGTTTTTCCTCTAAGCTCTAAACTCTGCTAAAATTTTTTGAGTACTCCATTTCTATGGATAGAGAGCTGACTTGAGTATCGGAGGATCCTATCAGAGCCACCCCACCTCTGGTTCAGGACTTGTTTTGCAAGTCTCGATGGTGATCTCATCTCTCTCAACTCTAGCCAGCTCCGACGTCAGTGGTTTTCTGCACTATCACTTGGGGAATTTGGGATTCCCTCAGTTAGAGTCGAGGAATATGATGAAGACACCAACTCTGTATGGCTTAGTCTTAATCTCAATCTAATCGAGGAAAGCAGGAAATGAGCAGTAGTGAGGATGGCTACTAATCAACAGAAGGAGGCTAGATATTATAACGCCTAGCTTAAAGCTAAAGAACTTCGAGCAGGCAATCTCATCCTTCGAAGGGCCGAAGTCTCACAACCTACTGAACAAGAAAAACTTTCATTCAATTGGGAAGGTCCCTACCAAGTCGACGAGGTGGTGCGACCAATAACTTACTAGCTGAAGCAACTCAATGAAACTTTGCTTTCTAGGCCATGGAATTCAGCCAACCTTCACATGTATTATCAATAATTTAAATCAATAAATGAGTTTATAAATTCATTCTTCAAATTCACTAGTTAATGTATCCCTTTGATCGGGATAATTTATAGTGAATTTCTCAGATCGAACTGCTCCACCTGAAGATTTCTTTGATTGAGATAATTTATAGTAAGTTTTTTAGATTGAAACCACTTTAGCCAAAGACCCTTTGATTAGGATAATTTACAGTGAGTTCCTCAAATTAGAACCACTTTAGCCAAAAATTCTTTTGATTGGGATAATTTACAGTGAGTTTCTTAGATCAAAACTACTTTAGCTAGAGATCTCTTTGATGGAGATAATTTACAGTGAGTTCCTCATATTGGAATTGCTCCAACTGAAGATCTTTTTAATCAAGATAATTTATAGTGAGTTTTTCAGATCAGAATAACTTTAGTTGAAGATCCCTTTGATTGAAATAATTTATAGCAAGTTTTGAGAGTTCCATAGATTGGAACCACTTTAGCCGAAGATTTTTTTGATTGGAATAATTTAAAGTAAGTTCCTCAGATTGAAACTGCTCCAACTAAAGATCCCTCTGATTAGGAGAACCAACAGCAAGTCTCTTAGATCGGAACCACTCTAGCTAAAGATCCCTTTAATCGAGATAACTTATGACAAGCTTGATAAGAGTGCGATGTTGTCGTTAAGACACCATATTTATTAGTTTAAATTTAATTTTTTAAAATAATTAAAAATAGATAGAAAGTAGTGAGTCGGATCGAATCTACAGGAAAGGTAGTGCTTTGATTTGAAATTTTTAATTTTTTTTATAAAAAAAAATTTGTAAAATAAATTAAAGTTGGAAAATAAAAATTAAATTTGCATAAAATTAAATAGCAAAAATTAAATAACATAGAAATAAATTTTGGGTACTAAGATCTACTACCTAGATCTTAGCATCTACTTGTAATAAAATAAAAAGCAAAAATTAAATTTGCAATAAAAATAAAGAGCATAAAATTTAAAGAATAAAAAAGTAAATTTTGCATTAATTAAAATTTAATTTAGAATTTAAATACATAAAATTTTAAAAAAAAGAAAATAAAAAAATAGAAGTGATCTTGATCTTGAATTGGCATCGGCATGAAGATGGCATAAGAGACAGCTCTTCTTCGTAGCACCAGTTGCCTTGAAGCAGCCTCTAACCCAAGCATGGCTCCCATCCTATACCAATTCCTTCTCTTGATCGAAGATAGCTTTTTCTGGAGGCCTGGGGTCCTATTTATAGGTCTTGGAAGGCTGGAGGTTTTTTTTGTAGACAATGTGGGACTAAGGACCGTTTTAATCATCAAAATAGAAGAAATCTGAGTGAAATTTAGATTAAAATAGCCCCTGGATGAATTCTACTGCTTTGGATGAATTCTGGCCATCAAATCTTGATCAAAGGGCTCCAAAAATCCTAAAAATTGGCATATAATAACCTAGATCCACTCAGAATAATTGTGGACCGTCCGATCATGCCTTGATGAAGCAAATCTAGCCGTCGATGGCATCTGGATGATTGAATCATCGTCGGAAGCATCCTGGACCATTGGATCTAGATTTGGTGCGAGCGCTGCCATTGGATCTAGTTCTAGGTAGCTGGCTAAATTCGAATCAAACTAGGAAAGCATGGTAACCATTGGATCTGGACCGCAAGTGAGCTTATTTGTCCGATCGTGCAGTTACTGTGCTCATGGACCACGTGGATCAGGCTTGTCATAGATTGCAACCAATCACCGCTCAACTTCTGCATGTGAAAAGACAAAACTACCCCATGAACCATGACATATTTTTTATAAACCCATTAAAGGTTTTGGTCTACTACATGGTGGCTCCTGATTCATCAGTTGTCGCTAAGCTGGCGGTCTATGACTATTTCATGTATTGATGGACGGCTTCCATGGTTGAGTCGGCTTGGACGGCATATCGGTTGAGCTTCTTTTGATAGTTTGGCTGAGTGTGTCGGCTTGGCTAGGTGAGCTGGTTGAGCCATTTTATTTTTTAATTTAATTTTTTTTATTTCTTTAAAATTTCATATGGGTTCATTTTAACTCCGTTTTGCCTCAACTTATTTTATTGTGACCAAAAAAATGAACTCTTTTATTGATAATAATATTTTATTTTTTATTTTTATTATTTTTTAATTAATAAAAATATTAATTTCTTAAAAATATATAAATTAATTATTAATTTTTAAAAATTAAAATAAATTAATCATTAAATTAATACTTTTATTAGTGAATTTATGGTACTTATCACACCCCCTAACTTAAGCTTTGCTCATTCTCGAGTAAAGAAATAATTTAGTTTTAGATACCTTTTTACTTTAGAGTTTTAAATTTTACTAAATAATTTTTAAAATGGCCATTGATGTTCAGTAGAGCATAAGTGAGCTATGTCATTGGAGTACTAATACTTGCCAAAAAAAACTTAGTAAAAAATATAAAAAAAATTTTGAACTTTTTCTAAATTATTTCTATCTTTATCTATGAATCATCTAAACTTTCATATAGGCAAGAGTATTGTCACTTTCATCCTTCATTTATTGAACTTTTTTTTTCAATTCACATTACCCACTTTTTAATGCGAATATCATTGCTTACTTAGATGACAGGATCTAGTTACTCCATGGGAAATCAATGTGCTTTTCTTTTCTTTCTTTTTCTTTGTTATACTGCTATTTTGTGTCATAACCTCTTAAGCTTTCTATTTGATCTATGTAGCGAATCTTGGGCCAATGACTTTCAAACCAGTTAGCTTTAGGACACTAGGTATAAAATATCTCTCGAGGTTACTAGCTCGAATCAAACAGGCTATGAGTTAAGACTAGCTTTACAATGAGCTTCTTTATCCTTCCTATATTTTGATGCGAAACTCAATGCTTGCTTAGACAAAGAGGTCCAGTTACTCAGTGAGAAATACTTGAAAACTATTTTATTTTTAATTTTTTTTAATGAAGAAATGTATAGTTATCCTATGCAACTCCATAAAAAAGTAGACTCTTCTTTGATGCTGGTAGGAAAAATCAAAAGTACTCAAAGAAAAATTATTTATATTCTAGACTTAACTCTCTATTGAATTATCTTAATACTTGATTCCTTAATATCTCACAAATTTTCTGATCTATACATCAATTTTCTTTAAAAAACTTAGTTCAACTCAATTCTTAAGCGTTATCGGATGTCTAAATGCTAAATACTAACCTTTTTTAGGATTTTTTTTAAAAAAATTTAAAATTTTTTTATTATTCTCCCTCCCAACTTAATCAATATTATCCTTTATAGAGAAAAAAAAATAAAGGATGTAATAAAGAACATAAAAGAATACACGTGACTGAATATATTTGGTCCAACATGTGCCTTTGAAAATTTAGCTCTCCCCCTAACTTTATTCAAGATGTCCTAAAAAAAATAAACTAAAAAAAAAATTAGATGCAGAAAAATAAAATATTGGGTTGTCTCCCAACAAGCGCTAAGTTTACTGTCTTCAGTCAGACATAATGCAGCTTAACTATCCTGTATCAAAAATTGGATTGACAAATTTTAATGGTTTTGGATTGCCAATCTCAGAAAGACATCTTCTTATTCCTTTATTGATAAATTCATTGTTAATTTTGGGAATATAGGATGTGACCCCATTCTCGGACCCTTGTTTCTCAAGATTTTTTTCTATTTGTTCTTCTAATATGCTCATATATTGAGTTTTTGAGTTAGAAGTTAGATTTGATGCAATTAGTACTAGCAGGATGACTAAAGATGATTTTAGTTCTGTAGGTACATTAATATGGTCTTGCTTAAATAACTCTATTGATACTTCATTACATGCCTCTTGATTTATATGAGAAGAACCAGCTTTTAGGGGTGAAGAAAATAGGACTATTGATTTATGGGTCTCAGGTAACTCATCTATTCTCTTCTTTCTTATATCTATCTCATTTAAAGTGGAACCAGCATCAATACTAGTTTTTGGCTCTAGTTCTTCTATATGGTTAGTCTCAGTACTAACGTTTTTTGCTAAATTTTTATTTTGGCTAGCATCAGTACCAGCCTCTCTCATCTGATCTTGGTATGGATCCATAAGAATTCTATAACTTTTAAGTTCATAAATTACTTTGGTATTCTTAAATTGAGTTTCTTAGGTGGAATATTGAATTGATTATTAGATCCAGGTGGTTGGTCGACATTAAATAGGTTGTTTCTTGGATTTTCTATCAGTAGGCTCGATAATTCATCTAGTTCTTTCATCATGTTAGACTTAGCTAATTATCCAATTTGTGCTTCTAGCCTGGCGATGGATTGTTGTTGAGTCAGAATTAATTATTGAAGTTGATTAAATCTATCATCGACTAGATTGATTTATTGAGAAGGTGGGTATGATGGCTAATTATAATATGGTGGCTAGATAGACTAACTAGGCTGACCACTATTATAGGCATAGTTCTAGTATTGGGATGTATTTTGATAATTTTGGATAAGTAAAATTTGGGTCTCAGCCTGAGTCTGTTGGGGTATCCAAGAAAAATTGAGATGGTTCCTCCAATCTGGATTATATAAATTTGAAAAAAGATCATTAACCAGTTTGGAGTAGCCTTGTATAGCTTAGACTTGTTCTTGGATAAAAGATAAAAATTATGCAGCCATGGGACATTCACTTGCATGATGGGTTGGGCTAGCACAGATAGAACAAATCTTCCAATAATTAGAATATGGTGTGAATTATGCAGAAGATTGTTGACTTAAAGTTAAGAATTGATCTAATTTCTGGGCAAAAAGGTCGATTGTATCTAATTTTTGTGCTATCAGATTCAAGTTAGTCTTAGAATTAGATTCTGGATGTTTAGATTCATAGATTCCTGTCCAATTTTGGTAGAAAGATAATGAAGCATGGTTAATTGAGTTTTCACTCAAGGTTTCAAATAAAGTATAGGCTTCATCCTCACTTTTGTTCATAAATGCACCTCCACAAGATGCATCTACCATCTATCCATATTGGTCTCCTAAACCCTCATAGAAAGTTTGAAGTATTTGCCACTTAGATATACCATGGTGTAGGCATTTTCTAGGAAGTTCTTTAAGTCTCTCCCATGCCTCGTGGATTTGTTCTCTTGGAAGCAGAGCAAATCCAGTGATAGCTCATCTCATGGTGTTGATTTGGCATATGGGATAAAATTTCTTAAGAAATTCATATTGCAATTCAACCCAAGTTTTGATTGGTCTCCCTATTGTGCCAAGCCAGTACTTGACTTTGTCTTTTAATAAAAAGAAAATTAAAATTAATCTAAGGGCATCATCAGTCATATTTTATATTTTCACCATAGAGCAGATTTCTAAAAATTCATCCAGATGATTATAAGGATCTTTATTGGTATTCCCATAGAATGATGAGAGCATCTAAATTATGGTCGGCTTGATCTCATAATGGGTAGCATAGATATTAGGTAATTGGACACAAGTTGATGGTTTATAGGTGGAAGAAATAAAATATTCATTCATCTACCTAGGTGGTTCGTGATTTTCAGCCATTTGATTACTGGATTTAATCAGTCATCAGTTTTAGTGTTGGGTTCAACTAGATCAGAAAAAAATATTCTCTTACCTTGCATGTATTGGTGCAACCCTAACGTGTGGTTCAAAAAAAAATTTTTCTTCTTTTTTTAATTTTATTTAATTTTTTTTATTAATTTATTAATTTTTTAAATTTTTAATTTTTTATTATTTTATTTTTTTAGAATTTTTTATTATTTTTCTAAATTTTTTATGATTTATTTTATTATTTTACTATTTTTAAATTTCTTATTATTTTATTATGATTTTTTATGATTTTATAATTTTATTATTATTTTATTTAGTTATATATTTTATTATTTTAATATTTTATTATTAATTTTTATTTTTTTATTTTATTTTTTTTTACTTTTGGAAGAGAAGAGGAGAAAAAGAGAGAAAAGCAAGAAAAGTTCTAAAGAAAAGATCCTAAGGAGTCCTAGAGCTAAGAAGAGAAAGAGAAATTAGTTTAGTTTAGGTTTGATATTTAGTTAGCAATCAAGTTAGGCAATCAATCTTGACTAAGAATTGTCTTAGATTTAGACAGCTCCTAACTGCCAAGGTTACCTTCAAGCTCTCTAAGTGTAAGATCAGCCAATCAACTGGTCAGATAAGTATAAGGTTGGTGGGAGTCCTTCCGTTGCTTGCCTTAGACATCAATTGTGCTTGGCCAGGTAAGCTAACAGAACCAATTAGAAACCATCTTTCTTGGATCCAGTCATCCCTAAACTACTTACCTAGATACCAGTTAAATTGACAAATCCTAATCCGGTCCAACTCTTAGGGTTCTTTGTCCTATTGAGCTCGAGTTCTTAGGGTCAATGTCTAATTAATTTTAATTTAAAGGCTTAAATCAATGCAGAATGCTGGTTGGTTGTTTGTGGGCCAAGAAAGAATGATCAATTCCCCATCTTATCTTGTTTAATAGGTTGTGTCCTTAATTTGATTTAAGATGAATATGCACAATCACTTTCAAACAAGAGGTTCTATGCAACTAAATTAGATGCATGCAACTAATTAGACTTGAGAAGCTTACCTTGTCTCTAGCAATCACTGAAAAGAAAAAAAAATTAAAACTAATATTATGGATGCTCTAAACAGTTAGGATTTCTACTCTTATCATGAAGTTTTTAATTAGATTTAAGTGGATATTTTTTAAATTAATTTAAAAATAAAATAAATAAATAAATAAATAATAGAGGTCTAGAGTTTGGATTGATCTCATTATTGGGGATAAAAAAGAAACCCCCGTCGAGGTCCTTTGTCAACACCTTTGATCACTAACTTTCTTCCTGCAAAAGTCTATCGACTCCCTCAACAGTGGGGTGAAGGTCAAACCACACTCCTCCAATCATGCTCTTTTCAGATGAACACCTCCAGTCGTACTCCTTTCAGATGAATACCTCCAGTCGTGCTCCTTCTGAATGAACTCCTCTAATCTCACACCTCCTGGATGAACTCCTCCAATCGCGCTCCATCAAGTCACTTAGGAGGACTTCACTATCTGCGTAAGTTTAGTTCCTAACTAAATACAAACCAATCTCCATGTGAACAACCTTGGAGAAGCCCAAACTTCTCTAGATTCACTATGATTAAAAGTCCTTCACTGCCAGTATCTATCTTGTTCGAACTTTAACTACAAAAACTTAACAAACTTGCACATCACAACAACAGACACCATCCCCCGTAGCAAACTCCACATAGCCCCAAGCTGCCCATTACCAGACATTTACAACTATCTCCATCAGTTTGTTACAAGGCTCCTTTATAAAAGGGACCCTCCAGGTATGTATTGGGTAAGCTCTTCTTCTCCTTCCCGGCACTCTGCCTTTAGATATCCTTAGCACTCCATTCGAGTTGGCCGGATAATTAACTTGATCGTCGAAGGGTCCCGTCGAAGCCATCCACCTCTAGGTTGGACTTTATTTTGCGGGTCCCATCAGTAGCCTCGCATCCTCAACTCCAGCTATCTTTGGTGTCCTCATAGATTTTTGCACCAAAAGGATTGGCACTAGAAGAAGGAAACTTGAGCCCTTTTTTTAAAAGAAGTGCCCAATCGATCCTACTCGCCTTTGTTTTTCTTTTAATTTCCTACATCCCACTCTATTTCATCTTTTTTTGCTCCAGAAATGCCTCCAAAGAGGACAACCACCCATCAATCTACTACCTTCAATGCCAAATCTGAGCTAGATCTACCTATTCTAGCCCCATCATTAGCTCCTCAACCTCCTCCACCGATGGCCACACTAGATCTAGAGCAATTCAATTTACTGATGCAGTAGGTTTGAGGCCTCACGAAAATGGTGCAGGCTATACAATAACCTTTGACAATGGTTCAGCTAGAAAACCCTCAGCTAGAGCCCCATAAATCAGCACCTAGAAGGGCAACCTGGGTCAGCAAACCCGTCACCCTCGAGAAGGAAAAGCAGAAGGAAGCCCTTATTCCGATCATGATTCTTCTCTAGAGGAGACTTTCTCCATCTACAATCGACAGCCATCTAAGACCCATGGCCAGGGTAATGTCGTCGATCAAAAACTATAGGATATGAACCGACAAATTGAGTAACTCCACCATGCCACTCTGACTTGTCATAATGATATCTGCACCTATCCCCCCTTCTCTGACGGAATCATGCAAGAGCCCATCCTGTTGGATTTGGTGTATAGGGCAGAAGCATAGATTTCAAAGCAAAAACATGAAATCAAATAAACTAAACTCAAACCCAAGGACCACCTTATTAGCAATTAAATCATATGAGATGCATTTGTAATATAAAAGAAAGTATTAGAACATACCTCTTATCGCTAAACCCTAAATTGACCCTGATCGTCGGTAGCAGTCCGTCAGGATTTCCACCAGATGCCCATGTGTTCATCCTCCAATGTTGATCCATACAGAGACTTGATCAAGACACCAGCACCTTTGATTTACATAATTAAAGTTCTAATAATAAGAATTTTAATTAAAAGGGCTAAACCTTCTTTAGACTTTATGTCACCTTCCTTGCCTCTCCTTATCTATCTTTCTTTTTTCTTTTGTCTTCTTAATTTTTCTTCCTAATCTCTTAGTCTTAAGATGACTTCTTGTTCTTATAATGACAAGGTCTAGACAAGAGAAAGGAAGAAAGAAAATTGGATAAAAAGAAACTCTTGTAAGAAAGAAAAGATAATGTTCACACACCCCGGACTCAAGGTGTGCACCCCTATTTATAATGTACGTAAGGGTGCCATCTAAAAAGCTCATGCCCTTTCCTCATCAAAATCTCATGCCCCATTAGCCAATCTCATGTATCATTAGTAAAAATGAGATATAGACTTAGTCCAAGAGGTGCCTTAAAGTAGAAGGACTCTTGGATTAATTCTACGTAAGTTTTTACGAAGAGTTGCAATGCTTCATCTTTGGCACCACCCTTTTCATCCATTAGATCATGAAACAAAGCCATCCAATGGCTCTAAAAAGGGATGCCCATTTCAGCAAGAAGGTGTGGAGATAAACTTTGAATAGTCAAAATTCCCAAGAGACTTTGACTTAGTCCAAGAGACGTCAAGGAGTAGGCGCCATGGAGTCTTGGGCGGCAAGGGAGCTTGGGCGACAAAACATCCTGGGCAAAAAATTTAAAAGGAAAAAGAAGTATTTCATCTGTAGAAGGACTCTTCTGCACCCCATATCAAGATGTCCATGCTAATAAAAAATATTTATACGATATAACATATGGAAAAAGTCAAAGAAAGTAGGCCCCATCTTATTCCAAGTGCCAAAGAGTCCTTTGCGCATGAAAGACTTCCCATGCATAAGAGAGAGACTCTCTGGTGCATGTGGGATGCCAGGTATGTGGCATCCTAATCTAAAGCCCAATCAATCTAGGTTAATCCAACTCAAGACCAAATTCTTATTTGGACTCAAATCGGATCTTAATTAGCCCAAATCGAAAGCCGATTTGAATCCAATTCGAATCCAGATGCTAGGGTTTGCTATATATGCTAGCATATTTATCTTGCAAACATGGTCTAATCTAATTAGACCCTTAATCAATTCTCTTTGTGTGTGACCCATTGGGTTTCCACATCTAACCAGCAGTGAGTCAGGGTGTGATTTGACCTAATCTGGTTAGAACTTAACCAAACCGATTTAGGTCAAAACTAGCCAACCCAATTTGACTTAATTTAGAACACTTTCTAATTTAATGATCAAATTAAAATTTTAATTTGATCAAACCCACAAGACATGATTGATGTCTAGCAATGTATCATGACTATCCGAAAGATGTAAAATTTTGATGAAAATACCAAAAATATCCTTCAGTGAAAAATTACCATGCAACTAGATCCTTCGATCTTCCTACATCCTGAATATGACTCTAGGTATGGAAATATGTCAACCCCAATATCATATTCATTTCTCTTTCAATCTTATGATAATGATTCATTTAATGAAACATTAGAAACCATTTCTAATTTTCATCATGCTTTGATCAAAGTCTTTCTGAATCATTATTTGTTTGAAGCAGGTAGGATGCTATTTCCTCTTACCAGGAGAGATCGATTCCTTGTTAACCTACTCACAATCTTCATATATATAATCTACCATATTTTAGATCATCCCGTATATAACTAAGTCATGAATAAGTATGAACCAAAATATGGATTTATATATATAAGATTCTATGGTAGTTTCAGATTAAAGGATTACATGCACAAATTCCACTATGAGAACCATCTATTGACATGTAGATAAGACTCCATTAGATATTCTCAATTTAGATCAATTCAGTGAACTCATTCTCTAATGAGCACCCACATTCTTGTATTAGTGTCATACACAAGTTATTGTGAGATCAATCACCCTCTTAATCGAGCATACAAAGAATGTGCTAGTCTTACCGAAAAACATTGATCCTTAACTCAATGTCCCATTGACTAGGAATATTTAAAAATTAGGGTTTTAAGATTTTAGGTCTCACTAGTATGATCTCATCATAATCCTAAAACCATAGTGCTAATTTATAGAGTTCATCATAATCTTAAAATAATAAGACACTGCATATGATGAAATAAAATGCCTTTATTTATTAAAAATATCATTACATGTGTCTGGACGACAAAGAACATTCCAAAAATAAAATTGGCTTGAGGACATATTCCTTTCAATCTCCCACTTGCACTAAAGCCAATCGCCCTTGTATTTTAATCCCATACAATCAAGGTGGCGATCAAATAGTTGCAGTGGTAAAGCCTTAGTGAATGGGTCTGCTATATTGTTCTTCGTATCCACTCATTCTATGACCACATCATGTCTTTCGATAATTTCTCGAACGAGATGAAAATGATTCAAAATGTGTTTGGATTTATGATGAGACCTTGGTTCCTTTGCTTGAGCTACAGCTCCAGTGTTATCATAGTAAAATGGTACTGAATTCTCAATTTCAGGAATTACACCTAATTCAGTGATGAACTTCTTCATCCAGACAGTTTCCTTGGCAGCTTCACTTACAGCTATGTATTCTGCTTCAGTGGCTGAGTCAGCAACAGTTGGCTGCTTAGTACTCTTCCAACTCACTACTCCACCGTTCAGAGTAAAGACATACCCTAAAATGGATTTGCTATTATCTAGGTCTGATTGAAAACTAGAATTAGAATATGCTTCTAATTTAAGATCAGAACCTCCATATACTAGAAAAATATCTTTAGTCCTTCTCAAGTACTTAAGAATATTTTTCATAGCTTTCCAATGATCCTCTCCTGGATCAGCTTGAAATCTACTTGCAATGCCAAAAGCATAAGCAACATCAGGCCTTGTACATAACATGGCATACATTATTGATCCAACAGCCGAAGCATAAGGAGTAGAACTCATTCTATTTCTCTCTTCAGGTGTCTTAGGAGACATCTTTTTAGAGAGATGTATGCCTTGACTCATGGGTAAATAACCTCTTTTACTCCCATCCATACTGAATCTTTTCATCCTCTTAGATCTATCTCTATAGATCTTTATTCCTAGTATATAGGATGCTTCTTCCAAATCTTTCATGGAAAACTTATTTGACAGCCATAATTTGATTGATTGTAATATTGGGATATCATTCCCAATGAGGAGTATGTCATCTACATACAGAACTAAAAAGACTATGGTTCTCCCACTAGTTTTCTTGTACACAAATGATTCATCAACATTCTTGATAAAATCAAACTCTTTTACTGTTTCATCAAAATGGATGTTCCAACTCCTTGATGCTTGCTTTAATCCATAAATGGATCTCTTAAATTTGCATACCGATTTGGTCTCCCATTTGACTCAAATCCTTCTGACTGTGATATATAGACTTCCTCCTCAAAGAAACCATTAAGGAAGGCAGTCTTTACATCAATTTGCCATATTTCGTAGTCGTGGTATGCTGCTATAGCAAGCATAATTCGAATAGATTTGAGCATGGCAACAGGTGAAAATGTTTCATCATAATCAATCTCCTGTTTTTGCCTAAAACCCTTAGCCACCAATCTGGCCTTATAGGTTTCAATTTAACCATCAGCTCCAATCTTTTTCTTAAAAATCCATTTGCATCCAATAGGATTTATATCCTTTGGTGCATCTACCAAAGTCCATACTTTGTTGGTGTGCATGGATTCCATTTCGGATTGCATGGCAACCAGCCATTTGTAAGAGTCCTTACTTTTGACTGCTTCTGCATAGGTCAGAGGTTCCTCATTTTCAATGACTTGGGCTTCATTATTCTTAATAATGAAACCATACCTCATAGGTGTATTTCGTACTCTTTTAGACCTACGGATAGGAGTTATGTGTTCTGGTTCTTTTATATGATTATATGGTTGAGAAATCTCTATTTGATTTTCTTGAACTTCACTAAGTTCAATATTTCTGCCACTGCCCTTTTCTAGGATAAATTCATTTTCCATGAAAATGGCATGCCTACTTACAAATACCTTTTGTTCAGTAGGATGGTAGAATAAATATCCTATACTATTTTTAGGATATTTTATAAATAGACATCTATCTGATCTAGCATCAAGTTTATGTCCAAAATTTTTTTTGACATAAGCTGGACAATCCCATATCTTAAGATACTTAAGATTAGGTTTCTTACTTCTCCATATATCATATGGAGTACTAGATACAGATTTAGAAGATACTCTATTCAAGATGTAAATTGCAGTCTCCAGAGCATGACCCCAAAAGAAAATAGGTAAATCAATGAAGCACATCATGGACCATACCATATCTAATAAGGTACGATTTTCCTTTCGACTACACCATTTAATTATGGTGTATAAGGAGGTATCCATTCAGAGAGAATCCCTTTAAATTTAAAATAGTTAAGAAACTCACTAGATAAGTATTCTCCTCCCCGATCAGATTGAAGGATTTTTATACATTATCCAGTTCATTTTTCGACCATACTTTGATACTCTTTAAATTTATCAAAGGCTTCTGATTTATGTTTCATAAGATACACATATCCAAATCTAGATAAATCATCAGTGAATATAATAAAATAAGAGTATCCTCCTCTAGCTTGAGTTATCATAGGACCACATACATCCGTATGTACAAGTCCTAATAACTCATTTGTCCTTTCTCTATGTACTAAAGGAATCTTGGTCTTTACCATGAGCATGTTCACAGTCCAATGTTCATAATAAGGATCAAGAACTTTTCTGTATAACTTGTTATCCTAGCCTCACTAATAAAATGACAATGCGAGTAAATTATTTATGTCATCTCTTTACGTTTCCTTTTTCATATGAAATATATGTTAGATATATATGCCCTAGAAGCCAAAATTGGCTGACACTTGTAATACACTTCTAAGGGCAAAATTATAATTTTGACTATAAATCAATAAAATGGGTTATTTTCTATCACATATGTGTATTTAGTGTCTGTGATACATCCTTTGAGTTAATGGTAATGATAATTCATATTTTCAAGAGTTGAAAATTTAAGACATGAATAATCATTATTAACTCATAAAATGCTCCGACCATAGGATCATCACGAGGATGGTGATTGATCCGGAAGGTTGGTGTACAATCGCTTCTCTTTAGTAGATGAGTCTTGAGTCTACGGTGTGGAGACATCGGAGCGAGAGTACAGGTACTCGTTAGAGAACGAGGGCACTGAGCGTGACCACCTCGAGTAGTCATTAGGAAGTCTACCTTCTCGTCAATGACTGACTCGATGCTGCAGTAGTGTGTCTGGTTCTTTGACCTGAGGTGCATCGGCAGTTCACCTTGAGGGTGTTATAGTTTGACTACACCATTACTCGGTCTCCTAGCCATATGGAACCCTGAGGTGTATGTTGGCTATAGCATGTTCATTATAGGAACTGGATGGCATCAAGATGGAATCTATCTACCTCGGTGGTAGAGGAGCAGCCCTATGATGATCATGAGAATCAAGTCCAGAAGCCCATGGCCATGGCAGAGTGAAATAATAGAAAGAGTTTCTATTTAGATTTTCACATTGGACTCGAATGATTACATCATATGACAGAAACTAGGGTTTGACGAGTTCACCTTAACCCTAATCTGATCGGGGCTCAAGATAGAAGAACTTAATCACACAGGTAGCTGCACCAAGAGGTTCGCATTCAGCTCTGATGGGTTGCCACCATATACTGCTAGGTGTCACTGGTGGATTTTGGGAGCAATTAGAATGATTTAGATGATCGATCATTCTAGCTGTTTGAATCAGAAGAGTTCTGATCCATCGAAAGGAGTTTCGATGATGTCGATGATAGAGATCATGACATATCCCATTACCATACAGAACTGAACCTAACTGGGTCACACAAACAAGGGTTTGAATCTGGTGATCATCAATTGAACTGATCTAGTTCAATTGATCTGAATGAGATTCAATTAGGTTCAAGAAAATCGTGCTAGCACTCGATTGAACCTAACGTTCTTCTTTTTACTATCATAAATAAGTTGTCCTGACTGAGCCAAAGGAGTTTGTGCTCAATCAGAGGCCTTCATATGGTCTGACTGGAGGTTGTCCAAGTCAGAAAAGGTTGTCTTAATTTTGAGATTAAATTTTTGAGTCACCTGCCATTTTTGTTCACCTGACTAATTCTTGTCTACCTTTGACTTTGGTCAAACGTTGACCATTGACCCTTTGACTTTTGACCATGCATGTCATGCACCTATTGGAGAGCTGGTGGGGGCCTTGTCCCCCTTTGCCAGAACCTGGCAAAGAAGGGGGCGCACGCCAAGGGTGGCGTGAGCCCAATGGAGGCGCCTAGGAGTCCCATACGGATGGGACTCCTGGTTCCTTTTGGATTCCAATTAGAGGAACTTAAGAATCCTACTTTGACTGGTCTTAGGCGCCCTCTAAGGAATGAACCTAGGGTCTCTCATCTAAGGAGGAATCAGGGATCTCTATTCCAACCAATCAGATTTAGATCTGATTTCACAAAGGGTTGTGATTGGTTGGGAAGAAGAGGAGTTGGATCACAGCAGAGTCTATAAATAAGACCCTCTACGCCCAACTTTTGAGAATCCTTTCCAAGCCACCCCAAGGCTGCCTCTCCTTCCTTCTCCATGCCACCATCTAGCCCTTCTCCCCTCCTCTCCATGCCCAAAGGAAGTTTTGGGCCTTTGGTTGGTGCGATTCAGATCAAGGAAAGGCGATCAAAAGCAAGAAGGCTGCGCTGCTGCAAAGGACGACTGCTGATCTTCAAAAGAGTTTTGAAGATCCTCCAGATCAGATCCAGATCTAATTTTTGGAGATGTGATAGAGAAGAAGAGGATCTCCAGATCCAAGCCGAGTGGATACCGGTAGAGGCCAGGCGCTTGCGTGGCTAGATCCAGAACCTTCCGCTGCTTACAGGATCATCAACAGGGTAATAGGATTACCCAAATCAAGGTAAATTAAATTTGATTTAATTTATCTTATTTTATTTTAATTATTAAAATAATAAGAATTAGATCTAAAAAATATCAAGATCTGATTAGATCAAAGAGAAAAATTTTTGAAATATATCTCTTGATCTGATCAGATCTGAACGAACCTGGACCGGAAAATCAGGATTTTTCCCTTCAACTGGTATCAGAGCCAAGGTTCTAAAAATTTAGATCTAATTTTAAATTTATTTTAATTAAAAATAAGTAATTTTAGATGTCACATGAGATGTGATCAGATCTAAAATCAGAAAAAATTAAAATTAAATGATTTGGATCTAAGATTAGAAAATATGCATGACTAGTTCTAAATAGAATAGTTCTATAGAATAGTCTTGCATGTGTTTGATTTAATCATGATTTTTTATTTGATTAAATCATATTTTAGATCTATTTATTTACTATTTTTTGATATTATAATTATTATAATAACATCTAAAAAATAGCAAATAAAAATTATTTAATTTTAAACATCATATGAGATATGATTGATGCATGTCTAGACTAGTTGTAGAATAGTTCTACATAATAGTTGTCTAGATTAGAATTTATTTTGATTAAGATCAATTTAAATCTAATTTTTTAGATTATTATGAGATAATTTAGATCTGAAAAATATGCATGATTCGATACATGAGATGTATGCAAAATATGCCATGATTAGATCTAATTTGTATATGAGATATATGATATAGATCTAAATACTGTTTTGTAGTATTATTGCATGTTCCTGATTAAGGCGTTCCTCTTGGCCGTCCGGTCATAAGAATGAAGAAGGGTTTAAAGGCCCTCTCCTTCCCATTCGATGGGGTGTTCTTATGATGTGTAGGGGTGCTGCGTGTTCGTCCTTAATCAGAAATCCAAAACTTACTTTCTGCAAAACCCTAGATCCTGAAACCCTAGGATTTATTGTGCATATTTTGTTTATGAACCCTACTTAATTAAGAATTAAGATTATGGAAATATTAATTAGGTCTAAAATTGAGAATTTTCAGATCTAAGACATATTCATAATACTGGGTTCGGGCTTGGGTAGCTCAATTAGGTCTAAGCGGTTGATCAAACCGAATCAAGAGTTGGTTAGATGGGATCAACAATGCTTAAATTGACCAGCCTAATAGGATTAAGTCTGGGTCAAGATCGAGTCACGATCAAGCAAGACCTATTTAGGCTCAGAGGTTAGAGTCTGGATTGTAGGCTAACCCAATTGGTTCTGACTCAACAATTTGGTGTCTAA
Organism: Cocos nucifera; assembly: GCA_006176705.1. Classification (NCBI taxonomy): domain Eukaryota; kingdom Viridiplantae; phylum Streptophyta; class Magnoliopsida; order Arecales; family Arecaceae; genus Cocos; species Cocos nucifera. Next base: position 75,943 of record QRFJ01001156.1, on the reverse strand, counting down.
G
>QRFJ01001156.1:0-74942 GCA_006176705.1 Cocos nucifera | reverse complement strand
TTGTAGGATTATCATGAGGATGGTGATTGATCTGAAAGGTTAGTGTACAATCGCTTCTTTGTAGCAGATGAGTCTTAAGTCTGCGGTGTAGAGACACCAGAGCAAGAGTATAAGTACTCGTTAGAGAATGAGGGCACTAAGCGTGACCACCTCGAGTAGTCATAAGGAAGTCTACCTTATCATCGATGACTGACTCGATGCCACAGTGGTGTGTCTGGTTCTTTAACCTGAGATGCATCAGTAGTTCACCTTGAGGGTGTTATAGTTTGACTATACCATGACTCGGCCTCCTAGCCATTTGAAATCCTGAGGTGTATGTTGGCTATAGCATGTTCATTGTAGGAATTGGATTGCACCAAGATGGAATCTATCTACCTCGGTGGATGAGGAGCAGCCCTATGATGATCATGAGAATCAAGTCCATAAGCCCATGGCCATGGCAGAGAGAGTGAAATAATAGAAAGAGTTTCTATTAAGGTTTTCACATTGGACTTGAATCGAATGATTAAATCATATGATAGAAATTAGGGTTTGACGAGTTCACCTTAACCCTAATCTGATCGGGGCTCAAGATAGAAGAACTTAATCACACAAGTAGCTACACCGAGAGGTTCATTTTCAATTTTGATGGGTTGCCACCATATGCTGCTAGGTGTCACTGGTGGATTTTGGAAGCAATTAGAATGATTTAGATGATCGATCATTCTAAGTTGTCTGAATCAGAAGAGTTCTGATCCATCGAAAGAAGTTTCGATGATGTCGATGATGGAGATTATGATATATCCCATTGCCATACAGAACTGAACCTAACTAGGTCACATAAATAAGGGTTTGGATCTGGATATCATCAATTGGACTAACCCAGTTCAATTGATTTGAATAAGATTCAATTAGGTTCAAGGAAATCGTGCTAGCACACGATTGAGCCTAATATTCTCCTTTTTCTATTATACAAATTATCTCGACTGAGCCAAATGAGTTTGTGCTCAGTTAGGTACCTTTACTTGGTCTGACTGAAGTTTGTCCAAGTTAGAAAAGGGTTTTCTTAATTTATGAGATAAATTTGAGATAATACCTGCCATTTTTCATCACCTGCTAATTCTTGTACTTTGACTTGGTCAAACATTGACCTTTGACCCTTGGACATCTGCCCATGTGTCATGCACTTATTGGAGAGCAGATAGGGGCTTGTCCCCTCTTTGAAAATTGGAAAGAAGGGGGTGCATGCCTTGGATGGTGTGTGCCCATGGATAGGACACTGGAGTCCCATAAGGATGGGACTCCAGGTTGCTTCTTGGTTTCTACTTAGGTGGCCCTTGGGTATCTACTTTGACCAGTCTTAGGTGCCATCTAAGAATGAACCTATGGGTCTCTCATCTAATTAGATCAGGTGATGTCATTCCACTAATTAGATTTAGATCTGATTGGACGAAGGAACGTGATTGGCCGGGGTGATGCAGCACTGCATGGCGCAGTAGAGTCTATAAAAAGATCTTGTCTGCGCCCACTTTTAAGAACTCCTCTTCCAAGCCACTTTCCAAGGCTGCCCCTCTCCCTTCTCCAGGCCACCATCTGGCGCTCTCCCTCCTCTCCATGCCCAAGGAAGTTGGGCCTTCTAATTAGTGCGAGTCAGGCAAGGAAAGACTGACGAAAAAGGAAGAAGGCAGCACTGCTGCAGAGACGACGGATGATCTTCAGAAGAAGTTTTGAAGATTCTCCAAATCAGATCCAGATCTAATTTTTGGACAAAAGAAAGAGAAGGAGAAAATCTTCAGATCTAGCCTGAGTGCATACTGGTAAAGGCCAGGCGCTTGCGTGGCTACATCCAGAACCTTAGGACTTCGACAGGATCATCAACGGGTAATCAGATTACCCAAAATCAAGATAAAATTAATTCAGAATTAATTTAGTTTTATTTTCTTAATTATCAGATCATAAATTAGATCTAAAAAGTGTCAAATCTAATTAAGAACTAAGAGGTAATTTTTGAAATATGCCTCTCGATCCAATCAAATCTGAACGAACCTGACCCCGAGAAATCAAGATTTCCCTTCAGTATATTATTATGCAAACATAGAGTCAACAAACCATTGCTAAATATGCCAAAATAAATAATTTTAGTAGAATATTTGATCGAGCAACCTTCGCTCATTACATTAAGACTATAACCTTATTTTAATAACAAGGATATAGATATAATATTTCTAATGATCTTAGGCATATAATAATAATTTGTAAGTTCTAAGATCTTTCTATAAGGTAACTTCAATATATTTGTCCCTACAGCTTCTGCCTGGATAGATTCTCCTCTAGCTCCATAAAGCTTGTAGTCACCTTGGTTCAAACTCTTAATTTTTTGCAGCCCCTACAAGGATTTGCAGATATGAAACCATAGCTGGTATCTAATATCCAAGAATTTAAAATAGAAGAATTTAATGATAATATAGTATGTATCTCATACATACCTTTTGGTGCATTATTTGCACCAGACTTCACGGTTGCATGGTAAGCCTTGCAATTCCTCTTCCAATGACCTGCTTTGCCATAGTGAAAATAGGTCGTTTGTCTAGAGACCTTCTTTCTCTTTTTCTTCTTATTTATACCACTTTTAGGATTCAACCTTCTCTTTGAACTCTTTTTGCCTACCTTCTTCTTGGAGATCCCTTTCACAAGAAGAAGAGGAGCCTTATCTTTCTTGATATGGCTTTCTGATGTCTTGAGCATATTTAACATCTCAGGCAATGAAGAATTCAGTTTGTTCATGTGATAGTTCATGATAAACTGAGAAAATGATTCTGAGAGTGATTGCAGGATCAAATCCTGACTTAACTCTCCATCCATTATAAAACCTAATTGACTTAATCGAGTGATTAGGTCAATTACCATCAAAACATGATTTTGTATGGATGATCCTTCTATCATTCTTGCATGAAATAATTGCTTAGATATCTCATATCTAGTAGTCCTACTATGCTCTCCATAAAGCTCTTTTAGATTGAGCAATATGGATTGAGTGTCCATGCTATCATGTTGCCTCTATAATTCATTATTCATAGAGGCAAATATGATGCATTTGACAATAAGAAAATCATTTTGCCACATCTTGTATGTGGACTTATCTTCATCTGTGGCATCATTTTCTAATGGCTTAGGATCAGGGGTGTCAAGAATATAGGAGAGTTTTTCTTGACTGAGTATAATTTTAAGATTTCTCAACCAGTCAACATAATTTTGATCAGTCAATTTATTTGAATCCAAAATTGAACATAATGAAAGTGAAGAAGCCATTTAATCTACATAATAAAGAACAATATATAAGCAAACAATTCATGATGACAAACATAATTAAATTAGGACTTTAATTTAATTATGTCTCCCACTAAAAATCATAACCCTCTTATTGATTTTCTTAGTGAGAATAAGATCCTAATTCCTTATAAAAAGTCTTGTGGTTGCACAACAAACTTGTTATAAGTTCAAAAAGTAGGAAACTCTTTCTAATTGCATTTTATGCAACTCTCAAAAAAAAACTTTTGCCTCTAAAACATTAATAGCCTTGTGTTAATACAACAAACTTTAATGATTTAGTTTAAGTAGAACCCTTCATTTCTATACAATTAAAAAATAAAATATAACTACTTTTATAGTTACACAATAAAGTAGTATATTCAAAAATGCTGTAAGCATCTCAATGCACTAGATTAATATTACATCTTTTTTCATGATAAATCTTGTGGTTACACAATAGAAATAATATGGTTTTGGACATAATAAGAAACTAGTATGAAGGAAGGCCTTAATGTAGTGAATATAATATTAAGCATTTCAATCTAGAATTAAATTAATCAAATCGGCCAAGCAAAATGGGTGAGAAATGGGAGTCCCCCCATTGGTTTCTTTAGACACCAATAAATTGGCCAGGTCAGACCACGGAATCAATTAAAAAAACATGTTCTCTTTACCAATCAAGAACCATTTTTCCTAGACACCGATTGATCAATTAGACATCCTGACTGATTCAGCTATAGATTAATTACACTACAACTTAATATAATTTTTCATAGAGGGATTTAAAGGTCTCAATGCTCATATTGATTCGAAACAAACTAAATGCATAATAGCATTAATTATGATAAAAATTATATATGTCAATTAACATGTATAATTATTCTAGGACAACCATCATTATATAGTGAAATACTTTCCACTATATCAGGGCAACCTTTATAGAGTAATATATACAACATAATCTCATTATGATAAGAAAAAAATATGATCTCATCATATAAAATAAAGCATGCTAAAAATATTATATCATATTTTTTATTTATGCCATTATACTGTAAGCAAAGCACTATATGATTTAACCTAATAAACCTAACTCTGATGCCACTGTCGGATTTGGTGTATAGGGCAGAAGCATGGATTTCAAAGCAAAAACATGAAATCAAATAAACCAAACCCAAACCCAAGGACCACCTTATTAGCAATTAAATCATATAACATGCATTTGTAATATAAAAGAAAGTATTAGAACATACCTCTTATCGCTAAACCCTAAATTGACCCTGATCGTCGGTAGCAGTCCGTCAGGGTTTCCACCAGGTGCCCATGTGTTCACCCTCCAATGTTGATCCACACAGAGACTTGATCAAGACACCAGCACCTTTGATTTATATAATTAAAGTTCTAATAATAAGAACTTTAATTAAAAGGGCTAGACCTTCTTTAGCCTTTATGTCACCTTCCTTGCCTCTCCTTATCTATCTTTCTTTTTTCTTTTATCTTCTTAATTTTCCTTCCTAATCTCTTAGTCTTAAGATGACTTCTTGTCCTTATAATGACAAGGTCTAGATAAGAGAAAGAAAGAAAGAAAATTGAACAAAAAAAAACTCTTATAAGAAAGAAAAGATAATGTTCACACACCCCGGACTCAAGGTGTGCACCCCTATTTATAATGTACGTAAGGGTGCCATCTAAAAACTCATGCCCTTTCCTCATCAAAATCTCACATCCCATCATCCAATCTCATACCTCATCAGTAAAAATGAGATATAGACTTAGTCCAAGAGGTGCCTTAAAGTAGAAGGACTCTTGGATTAATTCTACGTAAGTTTTTACGAAGAGTTGCAATGCTTCATCTTTGGCGCCACCCTTTTCATCCATTAGATCATGAAACAAAGCCATCCAATGGCTCTAAAAAGGGATGCCCATTTCAGCAAGAAGGTGTGGAGATAAACTTTGAATAGTCAAAAGTCCAAGAGACTTTGACATAGTCCAAGAGACGTCAAGGAGGAGTAGGCGGCATGGAGTCTTGGGCAGCAAGGGAGCTTGGGCGACAAAACATCCTGGGTGAAAAATTTAAAAGGAAAAAGAAGTATTTCATCTGTAGAAGGACTCTTCTGCACCCCATATCAGATGTCCATGCTAATAAAAAATATTTATACGATATAACATATGGAAAAAGTCAAAGAAAGTAGGCCCCATCTTATTCCAAGTGCCAAAGAGTCCTTCGCGCATGAAAGACTTCCCATGCATAAGAGAGAGACTCTCTGACATGTGGGATGCCGGTATATGGCACCTAATCTAAAGCCCAATCAATCTAGGTTAATCCAACTCGAGACCAAATTTTATTTGGCTCAAATCGGATCTTAATTAGCCCAATCGAAAGCCGATTTGAATCCAATTCGAATCCAGATGCTAGGGTTTGCTATATATGCTAGCATATTTATCTTGCAAACATGGTCTAATCTAATTAGACCCTTAATCAATTCTCCTTGTGTGTGACCCATTGGGTTTCACATCTAACCAGCAGTGAGTCAGGGTGTGATTTGACCTAATCTGGTTAGAACTTAACCAAACCGATTTAGGTCAAAACTAGCCAACCCAATTTGACTTAATTTAGAACACTTTCTAATTTAATGATCAAATTAAAATTTTAATTTGATCAAACCCACAAGACATGATTGACGTCTAGCAACGTATCATGACTATCCGAAAGATGTGAAATTTTGATGAAAATACCAAAAATATCCTTCAGTGAAAAATTACCATGCAACTAGATCCTTCGATCTTCCTGCATCCTGAATATGACTCTGGGTATGAAAATATGTCAACCCCAATATCATATTCATTTCTCTTTCAATCTTATGATAATGATTCATTTAATGAAACATTAGAAACCATTTCTAATTTTCATCATGCTTTGATCAAAGTCTTCCTGAATCATTATTTGTTTGAAGCAGGTAGGATGCTATTTCCTCTTACCAGGAGAGATCGATTCCTTGTTAACCTACTCACAATCTTCATATATATAATCTACCATATCCAGATCATCCCGTACATAACTAAGTCATGAATGAGTATGAACCAAAATATGGATTTATATATATAAGATTCTATGGTAGTTTTCAGGTCAAAGGATTACATGCACAAATTCCACTATGAGAACCATCTATTGACATGTAGATAAGACTCCATTAGATATTCTCAATTTGGATCAATTCAGTGAACTCATTCTCTAATGAGCACCCACATTCTTGTATTAGTGTCATACACAAGTTATTGTGAGATCAATCATCCTCTTAATCGAGCATACAAAGAATGTGCTAGTCTTGCCAAAAAACATTGATCCTTAACTCAATGTCCCATTGACTAGAAATATTTAGAATTAGGATTTTAAGATTTTAGGTCTCACTAGTATAATCTCATCATAATCCTAAAACCATAGCCCTAATTTATAGAGTTCATCATAATCTTAAAATAATAAGACTGCATATGATGAAATAAAATACATTTATTTATTAAAAATGTCATTACATGAGTCTGGAAGACAAAGAACATCCCAAAAATAAAATTAGCTTAAGGGCATATTCCTTTCACATCCCATCAAACTTCAAGCTCCCCCAGTTCGAGACTTATGATGGGACTTTTGATCTGATTGACCACCCCGAGGCCTTTCGAACAATGATGCTGCTCCATTGCACGTCGGACGCCATCCTATGTCGAGCTTTTCCATCTACCTTGAAGGGGGCAGTAAGAAACTGGTACTCAAGTCTTAAGCTGAGTATGATAATCTATTTTGATCAAATGAGCCATTAGTTTGTGGCTCATTTTATAAGCAGCCAATGCCCTAGACGAGGTTCAAATTCCCTCATCAATATAAAATAGAAAGAGGGGGAGTCCATCCAATCCTACGTCAACCATTTTAATGCCACTGCATTGAAGGTTAGAAAATGCCGCTGCATTGGAGGTTAGGAACTTGAACTAGTCTGTAGCCATGGCCACACTTAAAGGCAGTCTTCAGAAGAATGATCTTTTATCCTTTCTGAAAAGAAAGTATCCCAAGAATTTTGCTGATATGTTGGCTCGAGCTGATGGTATGCCCAGGCAGAGGAGGCCTTCAAATTGAAGGATAACGAGATCATGAGAGAGCGGCAAATGGGTGAATATAGCAAACCCGCATCTGGAGGAAAGCTGAATGAGGCTCGGCCATGCTCCTGAACTCCTCTCAAACGCAGACGAGCTCGAACCCCTCCCCGAGCTCGTCGACTGGGAAGTCTAGATCGAAAGATCCAACAGAATTCTCCTCCCAAAAGATTCAACAACTACGCTCCTTTGAATGCCTCAAAGACTCAAGTGTTGATAGAGATAAGGGAGCAGCTGTCGGGGTCGGAGAGGATGCAGACTCATTATGCCAAGTGCAATCCTAACAAGTACTATCTCTACCATCATAATCATGGTCATGACACAGAAGAATGCATCTAGCTTCAGAATGAGATCGAGGCATTGATTAGAAGGGGTCAGCTAGATCGGTTCATCATATTGTCATCCACAACATTTAAGGCATCATCTAGCTCTGATACCAAATTGTAGACCCATGATATCACTCGAACGCCAATCATCCTTGACATCATAAGCACTCCAATACCATATTGCGGAAGCTCTTGATCTTTAGCACGGACCTGAAGGAACCTATGACGTTCTTTATGGGCAGCAAACTACCATCCTCCACCTGGATCTATGATGGGGCACCTCCCTCCTTAGGCTTGAGGGAGATACCCCCTTCTCTAGGGCTTCTTCAAGAACCCTAGGGCGGCAACTCTAGAGAGAAAAGAGAAGAATAGAGTTGAGGGAGAAAAGGTCTGAATTGATTTCAACCTTGAAAATCCTAATACAACCTATGTATTTATACATAGCTATTAGGCCCAACCAAAAACTTTCCTAGCTAACCCAATACATGAAAGCACTCACCAAGCCCATGTACATCCATGTCTCCCATGCCCTCATCCTCTAGATCTAGACCCGACCCGTACATGAATTAGCCACCTTAAGACCTCTCAAACCAGGCCTTAAGATCCCTAGAATCAACCTAAATCCTAGCCCAAAACAAACCCTCGCGTAACTCTACCCGCGCACTGAGCCAGCTCTATCTCAGCACTGCGCTGGCTAAGTTCCACTGGGTCGACTCAATCTGAAACTAAGCCAGCCCAATCCTGTGCCGTTCTAGTAGTCCCGAATGTGCAGCTTTCTATTTTGCCTATGCTCTAAGACTTAACTGATCCAATTTTGGACTGAGCCGGCTAACCTATAGAAAATCTTCTTTCTGCAGTCTTGATTCCCCAGCTTTGGTTCTTTGCTTCACCTTAAATCCTAGGTCTTCAAAGCACCAACCAAGCCCCTAGAATCCTCGGAGCCAACCCTCTGACTCCTACCGTGGCCTCCCAAGGCTTGGGAGCATCATAAATCCTTATAATCTCCACCTTGGTGCTCCCTTGGCAAACCTCTCAACAATGACCTTCTGCACGATCCCACTGTCCCTGCACACTCGACAGCACCTGTGCAAACATCACCTCCGCCAATTCTCTTCAACTATTGTACATCCTTGAGGCCTTTGGAATGACCGCCTCCATCGCTAAAGACCTGTGCTTGCCTTTTGGCACCATCCTGGAATTGTAGGATCCCTTCTACTTAGCAGCTGCATCACTTTCTCTAGACTTTCCTGAAGAACCTACAGCATTTCTGCACCAGCACATGTTGTACCACCTGACACAATCTCCTTAGAGCTATGCCTGACCACCTCCACATGCCGCTCCATCAGGAACTGTGCATCACTGATGCTCTGAACTCATGCCAAATTTTCTCTCCACTTATGAAGCCAACTCTTCAGAGCTCCACCTATATCCGAAGTCCACCTGATGCCGTAGAAGTCGACTCTATTACTGAGTCCCTCTAGGCCAACCACTCAATGCTGCACCGCTGAGCCTACCGCCGCACCTCGAACACCATCGCTGCCCCTTCGAACCCTCCGCACTCCACGGCCCTCTTCGAAGCCATCTCGAATACCTCCACAACCCGTGGGCACCTTCGAAAACCCAAGAGCTCATCCAACTCTTCTGAAATTAGTGACTGAACCCTAGAGAATTTCACCCTAGTCCTTCTCTTCTACCCCTACACCAGCCATCGCTTCAGTTGCACTCGGAGAACCATCCTCCATCTGAACCGCGACTCTCACTGATGCTCCTGTAGAAGAAATCTGATCCAAGGTACTCTCAACTGCTAGAGACCTCCTGGCACTCCCTGAGACCTGCACCTAGTCTCCCTGAGATACCACTGACACTCTCTGTTGAGATACACTCCACGGCTGCTGCACCGTCGAGCCTCTCTTAGCCTCGTGCCTCCAAAAAAGTACTCCTACAGCACTCCAGCGCTCTCTGACTCATCTCTACATCGCTCTTATAGCCGCCTAGCCCTGACCTGCTAGACCTCCATGGATCATCAATCTCAATCACTCCCAAGTCTCCACAAATTCATGCTTTGGTCGAACCATTGAATACATCTCCGACTACTTCCCCACCTTCCTGACACTGAAGGACGTATAGTCGCTTCTTCAGCCTTCCTTCGACCATTATCCCTTGGAAAACCTCTCTTCAATAGCCCTACACTACCCATCTTCGTAGAAAACCCTGATGCTCTCTACTGAGATACCTTCCTTGGTTGCTGCATCATCGAGCCCTCTTAGCCCTGCATCTCCAGAAAAGCACTACTACAGCACTCCAGCACTCCTTGCCTATCACATAACCATCATACACCACAGCCTTTCCACCAAGATTGATTAGCAAATCATGCACAAAATCCTTCCACCCTAGGAAAATCCCTTCTTGTTAATCCTCTCAACCTCCACCTTCAACTCATTGCTCTCGATTGGCCAAACCATAGCAACAACAAAGATAGATTTGAGACATACCATGGAATCCTTATGCAGATTTTTGATTTCACCTTGTACGACTTCTCCTTCTCTTTCATGCACCATCAGGCTTTGATAATCTGGCTTTGAAACTTGGCTCTTTCATGCACCATCAGGCTCTGAAATCTGCCTCTGATACCATATTGTCGTCCACAATATTTCTGACATCACCTAGCTCTGATACCAAATTGTAGACTCATGATATCGCTAGAATGCCAATCATCCTTGACATCACAAGCATCCCGATACCATGTTGCGAAAGCTCCTAATCTTTAGCATGGATCTGAAGGAACCTGTGACGTTCTCTATGGGCAGCAAAACATCGATCCTCCACCTAGATCTGTGATGGGATGCCTCCCTTCTTGGGCTTGAGGGAGACGTCCCCTTTCTCTAGGAATTCATCAAGAACCCTAGGACGGCAACTCTAGAGAGAAGAGAAGAAGAGAGTTGAGAAAGAAAAGGTCAGTATTGATTCCAATCTTGAAAATTCTAATACAACCTATGTATTTATACATAGCCATTAGGCCCGACCAAAAACTCCCCTAGCTAACCCAATACATGAAAGTACTCACCGAGCCCATATACATCAATGTCTCCCATGCTCTCATCCTTATATGAATTAGCCATCTTAAGACCTCTCAAAACCCGCCTTAAGATCTCTAGGACCAACCCAGACCCTAGCCCAAAATAAACCCTCGCATAACTCTGCCTACGCACTGAGCCAGCTCAGTCCCAGCACTGAGCTGGCTAAGTTCCACTAGATCAGCTCAGTCTGAAACTGAGTCGGCCTAATCTTATGCCGTGCCAGTAGTTTCAAACATGCAACTCTCTATTTTATCTATGCTCTGAGTCTTAGTCGACCCAATTTTGGACTGACCCAGCTAACTTGCAAAAAATCTTCTTTCGGCAGTCTTGATTTTTTGACTTTGGTTCCTTGCTTCACCTTAAATCTTAGGTCTCCGAAGCACCAACCAAGCCCCTAGAATCCTTGGAGCCAACCCCCTGATTCCTCCCGTGGCCTCTCAAAGCTTGGGAGCACCACAAATCCTCACACATCAGATGTCGATCAGAGAGGAGAGAAGATCATTCAAGAACCCACCTCGATCGAAACCACCTCAGTAGGATGAGCCACAAGAAGATCGGCCCCCTCTTGGAGTCATCAATACCATTGCTAGAAAATGTTGGCAGGAGGAGGCCAACAGATCAGTAGAGCTGGCAAAGAAGCAGTGGATTGAAGAACCCATCACTTTCACTAAGGAGGATGCCTAGAAAATTCTGCTTTTGCACAATGACGCGATTGTAGTTGCTTTAAATATTACTGATTATGATGTACTCCATATTTTAATTGATAATGGAAGCTCCGTTGATGTCTTGTTTTATGATGCTTTCTCTAAAATTTCTATACCCAGTGATAAAATTGGTCCAATGGATTCTCCTTTGATAGGATTCACAGGTGATATGGTGCCCATGGAAGGAATAATAACCTTGCCTATGGTAGCTGGCCGGTATCCAAAGTAGTCAAAGGCACATGTCAATTTTTTAATAGTCAGAGCCCCTTCTGCCTACAATGCGATCCTTGGCTAACCTAGTTTGAACACACTTCAGGCCGTGGTTTCTACTTATTACTTGAAGATGAAGTTTCCGACAAAACATGAAATCGAAGAGGTCAGAGGAGATCAAGCACTAGCTTGACATTATTATAGTATTGCTTTGTCGGAGAGAAAGCAAGCAGACTCTTGTCCGGTGGACAGGTTGGATGTCTGTGATGACCTTACTAAAGAATGAGGGGAGCCCATGGATGATCTTGTACCAATTCCTTTGAATGATGGGAATGAAGAGCATATGATGCAGATCGATTCAAACTTAGACAAAGAGGTTCGAGAGCAGCTCGTCGCTTTCCTATAGAAAAATGTAGATATCTTCACTTGAGTCCCTATAAACATGCCCAAAATTGATGTTGAAGTCATGGAACATTGTCTGGCTATTGATCCCAAGCATAGGCTGGTAAAGGAAAAAGTTTAGGGTCATGCACTGAAAAGACAAAAGACAATCGTAGAAGAAGTCGACAAACTCCTCAAGATCGGGTTCACTCGTGAAGTTAATTATCCAAACTAGGTCTCCAATGTGGTGCTCATCAAAAAGACAAATGGTAAATGGAGAATGTGCATAGACTTCAAGAAGTTGAATAAGGTTTGCCTAAAAGATAACTATCCTCTATCCAAAATTGATCAACTGGTGGATGCAACTTCGGGCCATGAGCTCCTCACTTTCATGGATGTCTTCTCTAGCTATAATCAAATCTTGATGGTGCTAGAGGATGAGAAAAAAACTACTTTTATTACTGACCGTGGTCTTTATTATTATAGGATTATGCCTTTCGGACTCAAAAATATAGGGGCAACCTACCAACTCCTGATGAACAAGATCTTAAAAGAGCAGATCAACCGCAACATAGAAGTCTATATGGATGACATACTTGTAAAGAGCAGATCTTTTGCAAATCACATTATCTATCTCGAAGAGACCTTTGGTGCTCTTCAAAGGTACAAAATAAAGTTGAATCAAACCAAGTGCGCCTTCGGAGTAATTTTTTGGATTTTATAGTATCAAGGCACGAAATTGAGGCAAATGCAGAGAAGATCCAGGCCATTCAAGAAATGGCTGCTCCAAGGTTAATAAAAGAAGTTCAATGCCTTACGAGAAAGATAGAAGTTCTGAATTGCTTTGTTTCAAAATCGGTCGAGTGGTGCATGCCCTTCTTCCAAGTCCTCAAACAATCAAAGAACTTCTGCTAGACCACCGAATGCCAACAAGCATTTGAAGAATTGAAGAATTACCTCAGCTCATCCCCTTTACTAGCCAAACCTAAATCAGGAGAAAAATTATTTCTATACCTGGCAGTTTCTCTAGCAGCCATTGTAGCCATTTTAGTCAAGAAAGAGGCAAAAGTGCAATAATCGATTTACTATATTAGTCGAGTCCTAAGGGATGCTGAGATCAGGTACACTAAGTTAAAAAAAGTAACTTATGTACTGTTAATTGTAGCACGAAATCTCCGACCTTACTTTCAAGGATATACTATAACTCTCCTTATTGACCAGCCAATCAAGATAGTTCTTCATCGAGTGGATGCATCTAGAAGGATAACAAAGTGGGCAATTGAGCTTACTGAGTTCAACATCAACTTTCAACCTCAGTCGTCGATCAAAGCCCAGATATTGACAAATTTTACAATAGAGTGTACCATTTCTGATGAAGCCAAACTTGATCAAGGTGTAGTGAATGCTCAATGGTTACAACAAGATTCCTTGGAAGATGCAGTTGACCTTCTCATGAACTACTGGGTGCTGTATGTGGATGGTTCATCTAATCCCTCCGATGCAGGTGCAGGTTTGATTCTCATCAATCCAAAGGGGGTGGTAGTAGAATATGCATTGCACTTTGACTTTCCTGCCACTAATAATGGAGCAGAGATAAAGTCCTCCTTACAGGACTAAGAATAGCCAAAGAGCTGGATGTACAGCATTTGAAGGTTTACAACGACTCTCAGCTAGTGGTGCGATAAGTTAATCGCTTCTTTGAAGCTCAAAAAGAAAATATGAAAAAGTACTTAGAGAAAGTGAAGAGCTTAAGTTTGATCTTTGACAATTTTGACATCCAACAAATCCCTAGGATGGAGAACACTAGAGCCAACCTTCTCTCTAAACTGGCCACTTTAGCCTTGAACGAACTACCAAAGAAAGTCCTTTATGAAATCCTATGACACCCAAGTTTGAAAGAGCCCCAGACAATAATGCAAGTGAATCATGAGCCCAGCTAGATCGACCCCTTGGTTGCGTATCTCAAGGAAGGAATTTTTCTCGAAGATCATAAGAAGGCTCGAAAGTTAAGAAATCAAGCTTCTCGATACATCTTGTATGAAAATAAGTTGTATAAAAGGTCATACTCATTACCACTCCTCAAATATCTTCGACCTTCAGAAGCTAACTATGCCTTGAGGGAGGTTCACGAAGGGGTTTGCGAAAATCACCATGGGGCAAGATATTTGTCATATAAGCTGCTCCATCAAGGATACTATTGGCCGACAATGCATTAAGATGCTGTGAATTATATAAGAAAGTGTGACAGATGTCAGAGGAATGCCAACATTCAAAGACAACCAACTTCACAACTTACACCACTGAGTGCCCCCTGGCCATTTTCATAATGGGAGATGGATATACTTGGACCTTTCTCAATCGCATCAGGATAGCGAAAGTTCTTGCTAGTGGTTGTAGATTATTTCACTAAATGGGTTGAAGCCGAACCTCTGACGAAGATCACTGAAGCCAAAGTATAAAACTTCATTTGGAAATCAATCATTTGTAGGTTTGATCTACCTTAAATGCTAATCATTGATAATGGGCATCAGTTCGTAGGTGTAAAGTTTGTCGAGTTTTGTGAAGACCTAAATATATCTCACCACTTCACTTCGGTGGCTCACCCGCAAGCAAATGGTGAGGCTGAAGTGACCAACAGAACTTTGCTTCAGGGGATAAAGGCCAGGCTTGAAAGGTCCAAAGAAACTTGAATGGATGAACTCTATCACGTGCTCTGGACTTACCAAACTATGCAAAGATTACCTACTGGGGAGACACCCTTTGGATTGGCTTTTGGAACAAAGATAGTTATTTCGGTCAAACTTGAACTTTCCTCAGCACGAGTGGAAGCCTTCAATGAGCAAAGCAACTCACAAGACCTTTGGGCTAATCTTGATTGATTCGAGGAAACAAGGGAAAAGGCCCAGATCCGGATGGTAGCTTATAAGCAAAAGATAGCCTGCTACTACAACTCGAAGGTCAGAAGCAAGATCTTAAAAATTGGAGATATCATGCTTCAATGAGTAGATGTCTCACAGCCCTAGAATCAAGGAAAGCTCACCCCAAACTTGGAAGGTCCTTACGAGGTGGTGAAAATCATCCAGCTATAAACATATTATCTAAAACAACTTGAAGGATCTATGCTCCTGCGGTCATGGAATTCGAAAAATCTACGAACGTATTATCAGTAATAAAATCCTTTACTTCAATACTTTCATTTATTGGTGCAAAATTATGTGATAATAGGAGGTGATTCAACCAAACTTAGCCAATAATAAGAGCCAACTGTGTTAGGAATAGGAGGAGGATCTCATCCTGACATGGATAAAGACCTTCGGTTGCTTAAGACAGGAGGAGGAGAAAGGCCCTTTCAACGATCCCTTTGTGCCCCTAAACCTTTGTTAGGGATACGGGGAGAACCGCACCCAAACAAAGGATGGCTAACCCTATCAGGAGCAGGAGGAGAACCTCATCCTGATAAGGGGACAATAAGAGTCGACCGTGTTAAGAACGGAGGAGAACCTCATCCTAACATGGATGAAGACCTTTGGTTGTTTAAGATAGGAGAAGGGGAGAGATCTTTTCAACAACCCCTTTGTACCCCTAAATCTTTGTTTGGGATAGGAGGAGAACCTCATCTTAACAAAGAAAAGCCAATCCTATCAGGAACAGAAGGAGAACCTCATCCTAATAGGGGACAATAATAGTCGATCATGTCAGGAGCAGGAGTAGGACCTCATCCTAACATGGATGAAGACCTTCGATTATTCAAGATAAGAGGAGGGAAGAGGCCCTTTCAACTACCCCTTTGTGTCCCTAAACCCTTATTAGGGACAGGAGGAGAACCTCATCCTATCAAAGGAAGGCCAACCCTATTAGAGAATCTTGTCCTGATCGGAGGACAATAAGAGCCGACCGTATCAGGAACAGAAGGAGGATCTCATCCAGACACAAATGAAGACCTCCGATTATTTAAGATAGGAGGAGGAGAAAGATCCTTTCAATGGCTCCTTTATGCTCCTAAACCTTTGTTAGGGGCAGGAGGAGAACCTCGTCCTAATAAAGAAAAGCCAATCCTATCAGGAACAGGAGGAGAACTTCGTCTTGACAGGAGGACAATAAGAGCCGACCATGTCAGGAATAGGAGGAGGACCTCATCCTAACATGGATGAAGTCCTTCGATTGTTTAAGACAAGAGGAGGAGAGAGGCCCTTTCAATGGCCCCTTTGTGCTCCTAAATCTTTGTTAGGGATAGAAGGAGAACCTCATCCTAACAAAGAAAGGCCAACCCCATCAAGAATAGAAAGAGAACCTCATCCTGATAGGAGAACAATAAAAGTAGACCGTATTGGGAATAGGGTATTAAGAATAGGAGGAAGACCTCGTCCTGACATGGATGAAGACTTTCGATTATTTAAGACAGGAGGAGGGAAGAAGCCCTTTCAACGACTTCTTTGTGTCCCTAAACCTTTGTTAGGGATAGGAGGAGAACCTCATCCTAACAAAGGAAAGCCAACCTTGTCAAGAACAGGAGGAGAACCTCATCCTGACGGAAAGATTATATAAGCTGACCATGTCAGAAATAGGAGGAGAACCTCATCCTGATATGGATGAAGACATTCGATTATTTAAGATACGAGGAGGGGAGAGGCCCTTTCAACGATCCCTTTGTGCTCCTAAATCTTTGTTAGGGATAGGAGAAGAACCTTGCTCTAACAAAAGAAGACCAACCCCATCAGGAACAGAAGGAGAACCTCATCCTGACAGGGAAACAATAAGAGCTAACCATATCAAAAACAGAGGAAAGACCTCGTTCTGACATAGATGAAGACTTCTGGTTGTTTAAAATAGGAAGAGAGAAGTCCTTTCAATGGCCCCTTTAAGCTCCTAAACCTTTGTTAGGGATAGAAGAAGAACCTCATCCTAACAAAGGAAGGTCAATTCTATCTAGAACAGGAGGAGAACCTCATCTTGACAAGAGGACAATAAGAGCTGACCGTGCCAAGAATAGGAGGAGGACCTTATCCTGACATAGATAAGAACTCTCGATGGGAGGAAGGTATTTTTCCAACAAAAGAAAAATAATTGATAGATATTGAATCTGCACAAAAACAAGTAAGCAATTGAAGAAATCATTGTTCCATTAAAAGTCAAGTTCATTATGAAATGGAGGTCTAAAAGACCATGTACAAAAAAAAAAAGGACGAGTCTCTAAGATGGATCGAACTCTTCTGATTTCGGACTACTAGCCCCATCTAGCACCAAGGCCTGCTTCAAGCTAAGAACTACTTCCTCAAGCTCCTTCCTCTTTAGCAGGTTCTCAACAAATAGCTTGTCGGCCCTCCTGAAGTTTTCCTTAGATTCTCGTAGCTACTTCCATAAGACCGCTGACTCAGCCTCCGCATCTCTGACGGACTGTTGTTCTTAGGTCAACTGAACCTGCAGCCTTTGTACTTTGGCTTTTCTTCTTTAACGATCTCAGAGAGGTCGCCCATGGTCTTCCTCAAGGAAGCAATTTGTTCCGCCTCTCCGCTCGTGCCAGCCTGTTGGCCATCAATCAGTCATTTTTGAAGATGAACCACCTCATCTTTGGCCATCTTGAGCGTGCATTCGAGCCTGGACATCTTCTCCGCCCAGCTTACTCTAAAGTCATTATGCCAAGCCTCAATATCTTGGAGTTGCTTTTGGAGCTTGAAAATTTTTTTTGACCAATCCCATCCATAGCGCACTTTGTCAGAAGACCATGGCGAGCTCCCCTCTAATCGCTGGATTTTTTCCTTCGCTCCAGCGAGCTTAACCTCAAGTGAGCTGACCTTAGATGTCAAAGCCCATATTTTCCCACTATCGAGCTCCTTTAAGCACTCCAACTCCTCCATCAGGTGGTGCTTCTTATTGATGTACTCCATGGCATCCTTCTTATGGACTTGCTAAAGATAAATAACTTCAATTGTGGCTTCAGAATAAAGCTTCTTAAATTTTTGAAGCTCATCTTCTACCTTTTTCAACTTTCTTTTAACCTGGTGAACCTCTTTCTTTAAATCTTTGATAATGGGCTTCAAAGGAAGGCCCTGGGGTAGCAAAGCGATGTCGTCGAGAGGAGGCAAGTCATGATTATCCTCATTAGGAGTATTCTAAAACACAATCACACCATAACAAAAAGCACAAAAGAAAATTTCCTTCCATTAATTTCAAAATGTCCAAGTATAGGAAAGAAAAATAAAAGAAAATACAGATTAAGAAGGTCTCAGACTTTAGGAGGGGCTGGCGAGAGACCAGGCATGGCATCAATCGATCTTGGTTCATTGGTGGCAGGTTCGACGAGAGGAAGGTCAGCCGTGTCAGCGCATGGCTCTACTCCTTCAAGGGCCGCTCCATATAAGAAGTCGAGGTCGAGCTTGAAAAACTTGCTGACTACTCTATTCTCACAGAGCTCGAATCCTTTGTTGAATGCCTCTTGGCTAAATTTGACGTTCAGATCTCTCATTTTAGAAGAAACTTTGAACTATTCTATTGCATGAGCCACTGCCTCCGAAACTTGCCTTGAGACATGCTCCTTCAACTCGGTGGTCTCGGCCTCGGCCCTCCTTCTCTGCTCCTCTTCCTAATCCAAGGTAGCTTTCAGCTCTGCCAATGGCTCCTTTTCCTTACAGAGTGACTCTTGGAGAACTTCCACCTCGACCGACTTATTCTTCAAAGAGTGGTCAACTTCATCCTTCTCTTTAAGTAGGCACTCAACCTCGGCCTGATGACCTTCTTGGGCCTTCACCAGCTCCGACCTCGAGCAGTTTAATGATCTAATGTAGCTCAGTAGTTGATGACCCATCTGTCCAAAAATGTATTGATGTTGATGGGATAGACCACACAGGCGGGTAAGCGCTAGGAAAGAAGAAGGAAAGAAGGACAAAATGATTATTTCAAGAAAGGATCCAAGTGAATCCCAGGCACACTGGTCAACATTGGCGTCGATGATTCTATCGACCACTTTGGGTATAGTGAACCCGTCAACTAGGTCCCTGATGACATCATGATTGTGAAGGGGGTTCTCCCCTATTTCATCATCAGAACCGTTGGGCCCATTATGGTGAGACTTCTACTTGGACTTCCTGGTGGCCCTTTTGGCCTTCCTTTTCTTGGCGTCTTTCTCCCCTTCAGGAAGAGACTCCGGGATTGGGACCTCAGCGTGAGGGTTCGATGGCATCGAAGGATCGGCGACTTTGATGATAATGCCTGGCTCATTGGTAGGACAAGCTTCTACCTTGGGGGCACTCATAGGTACATCCACAGCATAATCGATGGCCACAGAAGTTGAGGCATCGACCCTAGCACTTTTCAAACTTTCACCCGATGCTTCCCTCTCCTCTTGTGGACCGGGAGTCCTCTCATGAGCATCTCGATCACCTAGGCATCCATCTTTGCAATATAGGAGAAAGGAATGCTATCAGGAAGGAGAGAAAAAAGAGAAAATAACTCACCACTTTGGTCGTATACCTATTGGATTTAGGGGGCTGAGACCAAGGTTGAATAGAGTTTATTCTTCTATTAGTTCAGGCACAGAAAGAATCTGGAAGTCCTTAATTTTGTTGGCTAACTCCTGATCCCCTCTTTCTAATCTTGGAGCTCGACGAATAGAATTCCTTAGATTTTCCTAGGGTGGAAGTCCTAAATCCAAGGTTGGGCAAGAAATGAAAATGAATTTTTTCTTCTAGTTGTGGATTGAGGAGGAAGTGCCCTTAAGCATATCCTTCTTGTCGGACTGAGGTGAGATGTACTATTAGTCCTTTGCAGTAGGGTGGCGCTTGAAGGTAAAGTAAGTTCGAAAAAGTGGGATGGTAGGTCAAACTCTGGTGGATATGCAGAGAGCAAGAAATTCTATTATGAACCTAAAGGAGTTCGGCACTACAGAAGCCATAGAAATATCTAAAAAGCAAAAAAAAGAAACAACAAAAGTGGGAAGAGGAAGCCGTAACCCAGCACGGAATGCCTCCAAATATAGACAAAATCAATCTAGAGGAGGGGCGTAAGCTTGGTCACTCGAACCAGGAAGTTCCAACTCATACTCAGCAGGCACCCCATACTAGATCCAGACTAACGATGGGTCTTTAGTAGTTAGGGAACAAGGGATGGTTCTCGGTATGAAATCGGGACGAGGTACTACCCTAGGAATAGTCTCTATCCTAATCTCGAGGTTCTGGGGATTTGGGTCAATCGGACCCCTAGAATCGTCCGACCAAGAAGCCACAGATGATATCTAGATCAGATTAAATCAAGCAAAGTCTCTAAAAAAATCTTAGAGAAGGGGCAGACTGAGACTCAAAGATGAGGTGCAGCTATGCCCACCTAGGAAACTTGAAAAAATATGGAAGAATGCGAGAAAAGCTTGAAATTGAAAGAATAAGGATGGAGAACTGACCTAAGGTGAACCGGAAAGACTCGAGAAGAAAACTGGAAACATGGAGGATGGACAAGGAGATCGCTAGTAGTAGGAGACATCGCAGGGAAATAAGGACGCCAAGAATAAGACACTTAGGGATGATGAAAAGTGAGAAGAGAAGAGGAAGAAGAAGCATAGATGAAAATAAGAAGTTACAGAGGAGGAAGGAAAGGTTTAAATAGAAGATCAGAATCAAAAAAATTTATGATTGCAGGACCTTTCTAGCCAACCATGACCCACCGCATGTCCCACTCACATCTGCCACCCAATGGAACATCAATCGCATCGTACATAGGGCTCCGCACTGGATGAATTTTTGCCCCTTCAGGTCATTCAACATTAAAATTCCGATGCTAATTCGAAAAAAAAAAAGTCTCGACTGCCTTGAGTGGGAGGTTGCCAAAAAACCTTGATAGAGGCAAATCCTCTGTACTCCCTTCATTCGAAATATGAACCTGAGAATAGGGGGATATATGTTGGGGATAAAAAAGAAACCCCCGTTGAGGTCCTTTGTCAACACCTTTGATCACTAACTTTCTTCCTATAGAAGTCTACCGACTCCCTCAGTATTGAGGTGAAGGTCAAACTACACTACTCCAGTAGCACTCCTTTTGGACAAACTCCTCCAGTCGTCCTTCTTTCGGACGAACTCCTCCAATTGCACTCCTTTCGGATGAACTCCTCCAGTTGCACTCCTTCAAGTCACTTGGGAGCACTTCGCTATCTGCGTAAGTTTAGTTCCTAGCTAAATACAAACCAATCTCCACATGAACAACCTTGGAGAAGCCCAAACATCTCCAGATTCGCTATGATTAAAAGTCCCACATGTGAGAGGTGTGGTGCTCCCAAGCCTTAGGAGGCCATGGGGGGAGCCAGGGTGAGGGCTTCGGAGAGGCTAGGATAGGAGTGGTCCTAGGGTGGAAGTGGCATATAGCTCTACACGGGCTTGAGGTTTAGGTGTTGAGGACCTTGAGGGGCTTAGTTGGTGCTTTGGAGACCTGGGACATAAGTGTTAGATGTGTGCCCTAAAAGCCAGATTGGCTAACACTTATGATACACTTCTAAGGGCAATTTTATAATTTTGACTATAGATTAATAAATGGATAATTTTTTATCATAGTGTGTATTTAAAAGTGTCTGTGATACATTCTTTAAGTTAATGGTAATGACAATTTATATTTTCAAGAGTTAAAAATTTAAGACATAAATTTTCATAATTAACTCATAAACTACTTCCAATCGTAGGATCATCATAAGAATAGTGATCGATCCAGAAGGTTGGTGTACGATCGCTTTCTTAGGATAGATGAACCTTGAGTCTATGGTGTGGAGACATCAAAATGAGAGTGTAGGTACTCATTAGAGAATGAGGGCACTAAGCGTGACCATCTCGAACAGTCATAAGAAAGTCTACCTTTTCATCAATGACTGGCTTGATGCTGTAGTTATGTGTCAAGTTCTTTGATCTGAGGTGCATTGGCAGTTCACCTTGAGTACGTTATAGTTTGACTACACCATAACTCGGTCTCCTAGCCATTTGGAATCCTGAGGTGTATGTTGGCTATAGCATGTTTATTGTAGGAATTGGATTACACCAAGATGGGATCTATCAACCTTGGTAGTGGAGGAGTAGTCCTATGATGATCATAAGATTGAGTCCTTAAGCCCATGGCTATGGTAGTGTGATATAATAGAAAAGAGTTTTCTATTAAGCTTTCACATCGGACTTAAATCGAATGATTCATTCATATGACGAATGTTGGGTTTTGATGAGTTCACCTTAAATCCTAATCCTATTGGAACTAATGATAGTAGAATCGATTCACATGGATAGCTGCATCGAGAGATTCATTTTTAGTTTTGATGGGTTGCCACCATATACTGCTAGGTGTTACTATTGGATTTTGGGAGCAATTAGAATGATTTTGATGATCGATCATTTCAATTGTATGAATCAAAAAAATTTTGATCCATCGAAAGATGTTTCGATAATGTCAATGATAGAGAACATGATATATCTTACTATCATACAAAATTGAACCTAGCTGGGTCATACATACAAGGGTTTGAGTCTGGTTGTGATCAATTGGACTGAGTCAGTTCAATTGATTTGAATTAAATCCGATTAGGTTCAAGAAAATCATGCTAACACATGATTGAACCTAACATTCTCCTTCTGTAGTCTTTCTGGTTCATCTTAACTGAAACTCTGATTAAAACTTATCCAGGTCAGAAAAGGATTGTCTAAATTCATCAGATGACTTTAGGACAACACCTATCATTTATGGTCACCTACCTTTTCTATCACACACCAGGCTCAAAGGTTGACCCTATTGTAAGAAAGAAGAGATCAGGGGTGCACCTACCATTTTTGGTTACCTACTATTTATGGTCACCTGCTTTTTCTATCGCACACCAGGGTCAAAGGTTAACCCTATTGTAAGAAAGAAGAGATTAGGGGGGCACTTCCCTTGGGGATTTTCTAGGGGTGCACACCCCTATCTTTTTGTACAGCATGGAGAGGGCGCAAGGCATGCATCCCAATAGATAGGGTTTGACTTGGTCAAAAACTAGTTTTGACTAGTCAAAGAGGTTTGATAGAGATCAAACTCTAAGAGAGAAGGAAGAGTCCATCGCACACTGAACTTCCTCCATCTCTTCCTACCTATTTTGTATGATATTTTATGGAATATTTGGGGTGGCAATTCTAATGTGAGTTGGCATGAAAATTTGTCAAGAAATCAAAAACAAATCAAGCAATTAGTTGCTTGATTGATTAGAACTCTGAGATGGCGCAGGACTCTATTTAAAAAACCCTATGCCCTAGGGTTTCTTAAAGGTTCTTATGCTCCATGCCCCAAGCCTCCACTTGCTGCCATCCCCTCCTTCTCCATGCCCCTCCTCTTCTTCTTCTCCATGCCCAAGAGTTGGGCCAAGGTTCTAAGAGAAGGAGTATTCAAATAGGCGCAAAGGTTTCAAAGAAAAAGATGACGTTCGTGAGACGAGTGTGCTGCCTTCATCAATTGATTCGAAGGCTTTACAAATCAGATTGAGATCTAAATTTTGAGGATCAGATCCAAAAGGAGAGCATCTCTAGATCCAGTCTGAGTAAACTCTCATAGAGGTCAGGCACATGTATGGCTTAATCCAGAATCCCAAGCTTTCGCAGATCATCGACAGGATAATCAGATTACCCAATAAGGTATAAAGTTTATATCTGATTTAATTATTAATTTTAGATTTAATTTTAAATTATTAAAATTAGATTGGATAACTCTCTGATCTGATTAGACTCTATAGAAAAATTTTTGAAATATTTTCTATAGATCCAGTCAGATCAAACCAATCCTGCGCAGGAAAAAGCAGTTTTTTCTTCAACTAGTTTCAGAGCTAGGTTGGTAGTTTTTTATATCTATCTTAGATCTAATTTTTTATTTTTAATATGATCTAATATTAAAGATTTTAGATGTCACATCAGATATGATCAGATCTAAAATTAAAAAATTAAAAATTTAATTAATAGATCAATCATGTATGAGATGCATGTGTAGACTAGATTGTAGAATAGTTCTATATATAGTCTAATAAAATTATTATTTTAATATGACTAAAGATGATTTTTGATCTCTTTTGTTTCTATTTTTTTGATGTTTTAAATATTATAAAGATCTAAAAATAGAAAATTAAATGATTGATTGTTCATATGAGATATGACAGATGCATGTCTAGAATAGTTATAGAATAGTTCTATCAATTATCTAGAATAAATTTTATTTGATATGATCAATTTAAAATCTTATTTTTTAGATATTATATGTGATATATCAGATCTAAAAGAATGCATATTTGATTTAATTAATGATATATGAGATGTATAAGCATGCATAAATAGATCTATAATTTTACATGCGATGTATATTATAGATGTTGTAGTTTTTATAGTGTAATTAATATTTCTGATTAAAGCTTTCCTCATGGCCGTCCGATCATAAGAGTAAGAAGAGTTTAAAGTCCCTCTCTTCTCATTCAATGGGATGCTCTTATGGCGTGTAGGGGTGCCGCATGTCTGTCATTAATCAAAAATCCAAAATTTAATTTTTGCAAAATACTAGATCCTAAAATCCTAGGATTTTATGCATGTTTTTATTTATGAACCCAAACTTAATTAAAAATTAAGATTATAAAATAATTAGATCTAAAAATTATGAATTTTCAGATCTAAGATATCTTCATAAAATTGGATTTGGGCTTGAGCAGCTCAATTAGGTCTGACGGTTAATCAAATCAAATCAAGAGTTGGTTAGGTGGGATCAAGAGTGCTTAAAATTGACCAGCCCAATAGTTGTAAGTTTGGGTTAAGATCGACTCACCGCTACATGTGATTGATCGAATTAAGACCTAGTTTGGCTCTACAGTTTGAGCCTGGATTGTAGGCTAACCCAATTAGTTCTATTTTAATAATTTGGTGTCTAAGGTAAGTTGGCAGATACGATCAACTAATTTTTAATTGGGAGCTACTCGACCTAAATGCATTCTTGTTGAGTTAATAGCATATTCCTTCCATCGGTCTCACTTACCTGGCCATTTGGGTCGACTCAATTTTGATTTATGGTGGCTAATAATTCGAGCTAACCCATGCCACTAGGCTAGTCAAAATCGTTATGACTAAGTCAAGTCTAAGAGACCTAAATTAAATCTCTCTAAGAAAAGATTAAGTCAATTGGTCTTCCACCATTGTAAATGTGTGGGCCCTTCCCGGGGTTGACTGTTCTCGATTGGATATAGTGGTTCAGTTGCACCAAAAAGATGCAACCATGTCCATTAGTCATTGGATGCTACGGGTTGGAGGATGGATTGGGCTTAATATTTCAGATACGGTGAGGGATCCAATCAGAAATCCAATTCGTGCAAATAATGGGTTTGACTTAACTAAGGTTTGGATCAATGTTTCGAACACGGTGAGATTCATGAATTATAGATCAGATATTGATGCACCATGATTAGAGAATTATTGGATAAGAGTTGTTCACTCATTGGTTGATCCATCATTAATAACTATTAGGTGAGGTGGTGAGTCAATCGGTGGGACCGCACCACCTGCTAAAAGTCAATGATCGTAGAGATTTTTGCATCTCTACCAAGGGAGTGTAGGGATCCAAAAAAAATAGTGAGAGCCAAATTTGTTTAAAAATAAAAATTTCTAAATAAACTGGTTAAGTCTAATTATAAAATCTAACTAGAAACTTTGACTCTCTACAGAAATATGTCTGCATCCAACCCACTAGCCTATATCCTGAACACCCATAGACTGATCGAACCTAATTATAAGGATTGGCTCCAAAACTTCATAATTATTTTGGATTTTGAGAAGTTGACTCATGTTAGAATAGGATCCTCCCACTTTACCAGTCCGTCCATCCACTGAATAGAGAGCATCTCTGAAAAAATGGATGGATGAAGATAACAAAGCCAAGTATTACATGTTAGGCTTGATGTATGATGAGCTCTGATAGAAACACGATGTTGTCATTAAGACACCGTGTTTATCAGTTTAATCCAACTACTTAAAATAATTAAAAATGCGTAGATAGCAGTGAGTTGGATCGAATTCACAAGAAAGGTAGTATTTTTAGATTTAAAATCTTTGATTTTTTTAAAAGAAAATGAAAAAAATTTGAAAATAAAATTTGAAGTCAGAAATTAAAATTATGAAGTGGAAATTAAATTATGTAGAAAAATAAACTTGGTACTAAGATCTACTAGTTAGATCTTAGCATCTATTTATAGAAAAATAAAAAGCAATAATTAAAATATAAAAATTAAATTATAATAAAAATAAAGAGCATAAATTTAAAGAACATAAAATAAAATATTTATTAATTAAAATTTTAAAATTTAAATATATAAAATTTAAAAATAAAATAAAATAAAATAGCCTGATCTCTGATCTTGGATAAATATGGACAGAAAGATGGTGTAGAAGCCTAGCTTTTTCTCTCGACACTAGTTGCCTCGAAGCAGCCATTAACCTAGAGCCTGATTTCATCCTGTGCCAAAGCTTCATCTTGATCGAAGATTATTTACTTTGAAGGCTTGGGGGTCCTTAAATAGATGTTGGAGGGCTGGAGGATTTTCTTCTGGGCAATGTGGGACTAAGGGCCATTTTAATCATGAAAATAGAAAGAAATCCAAGTGAAATTAGGATTAAAATAGCCCTTGAATAAATTCTATTGAGCTCTTTTAATTCTAGCCATCAGATGATGATCCGATGCTTCCAAAAATACCAAAAATGGATGTGTAATGGCCCAGATCAAGTTGGATTAAATTATGACCGTTGGATCGCATTTGATGGAGGAAATTAGGCCATTGATCACATGCCTGAGAGTCTGATCATCATCGGGAGCTTTTCGAACCATCGGATCGAAGCTAAAATCAAGCGCTACCATTCGATGGCGATCCGGGTGAAATTAGAAACCAAATTAGAGTTGGAATAAATCTTGACCATCCAATCTTGACCGCAAGCAACCACCACCATACGATCGTGCATTTATTGTTCCCATGGACTGCATGGACTGACCGCACCGCACACTATAGCCAATCAGTGCTTCTGTCAATAAGTGAAAAGATCAGATTGCCCTATGAGCCATGATGGATTTTCTATAAACCCTTTAAGGGTTTAGGTCCACCACATGGCAAACTTTGATTTATCCATTTTTGTTGAGCTGGCGGTTCACACTGTATTATAGATCGACGGGTGGCTTCTGGGCTTGAGTCGGCTAGCATGGTTGGCTTGGCATGCTGGCTTGGTCGGCTTGGCTTGGTGCATTTGGATGCGCCAACTGCTGCGACATGGCAGCTTAAGCCGACTGAGCCATATATTATTTTTCATTTAATTTTTTATTTTATTTGTTTAAAAATTCATATCTTTTCCATTTTAGCTTCGTTTTGCTCGAAACTTATTTTATTATGATCAAAAAAATAAGCTCTTTCCATTGATATTAAAATTTTATTTTTTTTATTTTTATTAATTTTTTAATTAATAAAAATATGAATTTCTTAAAAATATGTATCAATTAATTATTAATTTTTAAAAATTAATATAAACTAATTAATAAATTAATATTTTTATTGGTGAATTTATGGTACTTATCACACCTCTCAACTTAAGCTTTGCTCATCCTTGAGTAAAGAAAGAATTTAGTTTTAAATACCTATTAACTTTAGAGTTTTGAATTTTACCAAAGTAGTTTTCAAAATGGCCATTGATATTCAGTAAAGCTTAAGTGAGATATATCATTGGGATATTAATACTTATCAATAGAAAAATTAAATAAAGAACATTAAATTTTTCTAAATTTTTCTAAATTATCCCACCTTTATCTCTAATTTATCTAAACTTTCATATAGACAAGTATATTGCTACTTCCACCCTTCATTTATTAATTTTTATTTTTATATTGCTCACTTTTTGATGTGAATATCATTACTTACTTAGGCAACAAGACTCGGTTACTCGGTGGAAAATCAATATATTTTTTTTTTTAACATTATACCACTATTGAGTGTCTTAACCCATTAAGCTTTTTATTTGATCCATGTAGCGAGTCTTGGATCAATGAATCCTAAACCAGTTGGCTTTAGAGCACTAGTTATAGAATACCCCTCGGATTTACTAGCTCGAATCAAATAGACTACGAGTTAAAACTAGCTTTACAATGAACTTCTTTATTCTTTCCACCTTTTGATGTGAAACTCAATGTTTGCTTAGGCAAAGAGGCCCAATTACTCAGTGAGAAGTACTTAAAAACTATTTTATTAAAATTTTATATGAAGAAACGTATAGTTACCCTACACAAGCCTATAAAAAGTAGATTTTTCTTTGATGCTAGTAGAAATAATTAGAAATACTTCAAGAAAAAACTTTTCATATTCTAAACTTAATTCTTTATTAAATATTCTTAATCCTTGATTCTTCAATATCTCACAGATTCTCTAATCTGTGCATCAATTTTTTTAAAAAAATGTTTAGTTAAATTCGATTCTTAAGCATAATTAGGTGTCTAAATACTAAATACTAACTTTTTTTTTAGGACTTAAAATTTTAAAATTTTTATTTTTATCCCCCCAACTTAATCAACATTATCCTTAATGGAGAAGAAAAAATAAAGAATATAATAAAGAACATGAAAGAATATACCTGACTTAGTATATTTTTGGTCCAGCACATCCCTTTAAAAATTTGAGCTCTCCCCCCAACTTATTCAAATTATTCTAAAAAGAAAATTAACTAAAAAGATAAATTAGACTAAGGAAAACTAAATATTAGGTTGTCTCCCAATAAGCGTTAAGTTTACCGTCTTCAGCCAGACACAATGCAGCTTAACTATCCTATATCGAATACTGGATTGATAAATTTCAATGATTTTAGATTGCTAATCTCAAAAACTTGATTTATAATTTTATTATTGATATATTCATTGTTAATTAGGAGAACATAATTTATGACCCCATTCTTAGGCCCATGTTTGTTAAGAATTTTTCCTATTTGTTCTTTTAAAATGCTCATGAATTGAGTTTTTGTATTAGGAGTTAAGTTTGATTCAATGAGTGTTGGAAGGATGACTAAAGATAGTTTTAATTCTGGAGGAAAATTAATGTGATCTTGTTTAAACAACTCCGTTGACCCTTTATTGCATGCCTCTTGATTTTTGTAAAAAGAACCAGCTTCTATGGTTGAAGGGAATAGGACATTAGGTTTATCAATCTTGGATAAATCATCTATTCTCTTTTTTTCTATGTCTATCTCATTTAAACTGGAACTAGCATCAGTACTAGTTTCTGGCTTGGGTTCTTCTATGTGATTAGTCTCAGTACTAATCATTTTCTCTAAATTTTTATTTTGGCTAGCATCAGTACTAGCTTCTCTCATCTGATCTTAGTATGGATCTATATGAATCCTATAGCTTTTAAGTTCAAAAATTATTTTGGCATTCTCAAATTGGGAATTCTTTAGTGAGACATTAAATTGATAACTTGGTCCAGGTAGTTGGTGGACATTTGGTGGATTGTTTGAAATTGGTAGGCTCGATAGTTGATCTAGTTCTCTCCTCATGTTAGACTCAACTAATTATCCTATTTGAGCTTCTAGCCTGGTGATAGATTATTCTTAAGTTAAGATCGATTATTGTTGATTCAGAATTAATTATTAAACTTGATTAAATCTATCATCAGCTAGATTAGTCTGTTGAGGAGGTGGGTATGATAGCTGGTTATTATATAATGGCTAGATAAACTGACTAAGCTGACCATTATTATAGGCATAGTTTTGGTATTGGGGTCTATTCTAATAGTTTTGGATAGATGAAATTTGGGTCTGAGCTTGAGTCTGTTGGGATGTCCAAGAAAAATTATGAAAAAAATTATGGTGGTTGCTCCAATCTGGATTATGTGAATTTGAAAATGGGTCATTAATCAATTTGGAGTATCCTTGAGCAGCTTGAACTTGTTCTTGGATAAAATGTGAAAACTGTGCAGTCATAGGACATTCACTCACATGATGGATTGGGCTAGTATAAATTGAACAAATCTCCTGATAATTAGAAGATGATGTAAATTATGCAGGAGATTGTTGACCTAGGATTAGGAGTTGATCTAATTTTTGGACAAGAAGGTCAACTTTATCTAATTTTTAGACTATTAGATTCAGATCAGCCATTTAATTATCAGATTTAATATGAATCAGCCTTTTAATTTAATGGTTGGGTTCAACTAGATCAGGTAAAGTGATTTTCTACCGTGCATGCACTAGTGCAACCATAATGTATGGTTCAAATTTTTTTAGAATATTTTTTTATATTTTTTTTATATTTTATTTATTATTTTTAATTTAATTTAATTTAATTATTATTTTTAATATTTTTTAGTTAGTTTAATTTAATTTTTATTTTATTCTATTTTATTTTATTTTTAGAGAAGAAAGAAGAAGAAAGAAAGAAGAGTTCTAAAAAAGAGGTCCTAAGGAGTCTTAGAACTAAGAAAAGAGAGAAAAATTATATTTAATTAGATTTGATGTTGGTTAGCAATCAAGTTGGTCAATCAATCCTGACTAAGGGTTATCCTAGATCTAGACAACTCCTAACTGTTAAGGTCACTTTCGAGCCCTTCAAGTGTAAGATCACCCAATCAACTGATCAGGTAAGTGTAAAATCGATGGGAGTCCTATTGCTTGCCTTAGATACCAATTATGCTTGACCAGGTAAGCGAACGGAATCAATTAGAAACCATCTTCCTTCGGGCCCAATCATTCCTGAACCACTTTTCTAGACATCAGTCAAATTGACTTATCCTAACCTAGTTCAACTCTTAGGATTTCTTGTCCTATTGAGCTCGAGCTTCTAGGGCTGATGTCTAATTGATTTTAAAATTAAAGGCTTAGGTCAATGTAAGATGCTGGTTGGTTATTTGCGGGCCAAAGAAGGGTGATCAAATCCCCATCTTATCTTGTTTAATTGAGTTATGCCCTTAATTTGATTTAATATGAATATGCACAAAAAAAAAAATTTAATCAAAGGGTTCTATGCAATTTAAACTAGATGCACACAACTAATTAAATTCTGAAAGGCTTACCTTACCTCCAGCAATCATCAAATAAATAAAAATAAAACTAATATGATGCATACTCTAAACAGTTAGGATTTCTAATCTTGTCATGAGACTTTTAATTAGATTTAAATGGATATTTTTTAAATTAATTTAAAAATAAAGTAAAAAAATAAATAAATAAAAAGAAAAGAGGACTGGAGTTAGGATTGATCTCACCAAAATTAGATGCTTTCTTCCTCTCCCCTCTTTTTTTTTGTAAAATAAATAAATAAAAAGTTAGTAAGCAATATTTTAAAAAAATATTTATAATTAATTTATAAAAAAAATCAAAGAAATAAAAAAAATAGCATCTATTCCTTCCCCGGCAAGAGCGCTAAAAACTTATACGTTTGTCGAAAAAATTAAAATCAAAAATCAAAAATAATCTTCGATAATGATGCCAAAAATTTGACAGAAATGCGATGTTGTCATTAAGACACCCTATTTATCAGTTTGATCTAACTTCTTAAAATAATTAAAAATGCATAGATAGCATTGAGTCGGGTCGAATTCATAGAAAATGTAGTGTTTTTAAATTTAAAATTTTTGATTTTTTTAAAAAAAAAGATTTGAAAATAAAATTTAAAGTTGGAAATTAAAATTATGAAGTGAAAATTAAATTATGCAGAAAAGTAAACTTGGTACTAAGATCTACTAGTTAGATCTTAGCATCTATTTGCAGAAAAATAAAAAGCAATAATTAAAATATAAAAATTAAATTATAATAAAAATAAAGAGTATAAATTTAAAGAATATAAAATAAAATTTTTATTAATTAAAATTTTAAAATTTAAATATATGTAATTTAAAAATAAAATAAAATAAAATAAAATAGCTTGATCTCTGATCTTGGATCGACATGGATGGAAAGATAGTGTAGAAGCCCAGCTTTTTCTCTCAGCATCAGTTGCCTCGAAGCAGCCATTAACCTAGAGCCTGGCTTCACCCTGTACCAAAGCTTCACTTTGATCGAAGATTATTTGTTTTGAAGGCATGGGGGTCCTTAAATAGATGTTGAAGGGCTAGAGGATTTTCTTCTGGGCAATGTGGGACTAAGGGCCATTTTAATCATGAAAATAGGAAGAAATCTAAGTAAAATTTGGATTAAAATAGCTCCTGAATAAATTCTATTGAGTTCTTTTAATTCTGGCCATCAGATGGTGATCCGATGCTTCCAAAAATACCAAAAATGGATGTGTAATGGCCCAGATCAAGTCGGATTAAATTCTAACCATTGGATCACACTTAATGGAGGAAATTAGACCATTGATCATGCGCTTGAGGGTCTGATCGCTGTCGGGAGCTTTCTGGACCATCGGATCGAAACTGGAATCAAGTGTTGCCATTCGATGGTGATCTGGATGAAATCAGAAACCAAATCAGAGTTGGAATAAATTTTGACCGTTCGATCTTGACCGCAAGCAACCACCACCGCACGATCGCACATTTACTGTTCCCATGGACCGCATGGACCGACCGCACTGCACACCATAGACAATTAGCACTCCTATCACTGAGTGAAAAGACCAGATTGCCCTGTGAACTATGATGGATTTTCTGTAAACCCTTTAAGGGTCTAGGTCCACCATGTGGCAAGCTTTGATTCGTCCATTTTTGCTGAGCTGACGGTTCACACTATATTGTAGACTGATGGATGGCTTTTGGGCTTGAATCGGCTAGCATGGCTGGCTTGGCACGTCGGCTTGGTCGGCCTAGCTTGGTGCGTTTGGATGCACCGACTGCTACGGCGTGGTGGCTTGAGCCGACTGAGCCGTATGTTATTTTTTATTTAATTTTTTTTATTTATTTAGAAATTCATATCTTTTCTATTTTAGCTCTATTTTACTCAAAATTTATTTCATTATGATCAAAATAATAAGCTCTTTCCATTGATATTAAAATTTTATTTTTTTATTTTTATTATTTTTTAATTAATTTTTTAATTAATAAAAATATGAATTTCTCAAAAATATGTATCAATTAATTATTAATTCTTAAAAATTAATATAAATTAATTAATAAATTAATATTTTTATTGATGAATTTATGGTACTTATCACACCAGTGCCAACATGAAGATATTAAGATTAGCCGTCAAATGTTGGCTCACCTACAAGAATTGTTTGGTGAACAGAGTTGCACAGCCAAATATCAAGTCACTAAAAGACTTTTTAAGGCTCAGATGCGTGATGGGCAGTCAGTCTAAGATGATAATAATCAAGAACTTAGAGGAGCTTGAGAAGCTCGATGTCAAGTTGGACAAGGACACGTAGATCGATATAATCCTACAATCCTTGACTGATGCATATGAGTAGTTCATCATAAACTACCATATGCATAAACTACAAAATACTTTGGCTGAACTTATGAATATGTTGGTTACTACTGATTTCTCCATGAAAGATTCAAAGGGCTCAGTTCTTGCTATGGAGTGGACTTCTTTCAAGAAAAATTTTTTTAGAAAGAAGAAGAAGTCTGTGAAGAAGTAGAAGATAGAAAGTGGAAAAAAGAAGAAGGGAAAATCGAAGAAAAGGCCATCGATAAAAGAAAGTATTTTGATTGTAACTCTGACGGTCATTAGAAGTAGAACTGCCCTTTATTCCTGACCATCCTGAAGAACAAGAAGGAGGTAGGTCCTTCTAGAGATATGCTCGTGATCGAATCTAACCTTATGATTTCTTCTACATCCAGTTGGATGCTTGACTCTGGTTCTAGTGCTCACTTGTGCACTTCTATGCAGGATCTTGAGGAGAGTAGGAGGTTGAGGGATGGTGAGATGATCCTATATGTCAAAAATGGAACAAGAGTTGCTATTGTGGCCGTGGGAACCTACCCTCTTCAATTACCATCTAGTTTAGATTTGATTCTTAGGGACTGTTATTTTATGCCTGCAGCAAGCAGAAATTTGATTTCTATTCATTTAGCATATAAAGGTTATGTTATTAACTTTCTTAAGGACCACTATACTATTCTTTTTGAAAGAAATAAAATTGCAAGTGGATTCTTAATTAATGATCTCTATCAGTTGCATATTGATGTATCTATGTAAAATGTTGAGCAAAACGTAAATGCCGTAGAACTAAAGTGACCTAGGGATAGTCTAAATGATAAATATCTGTGGCACCTTAGGCTCGGTCATATAGCGGAAGATAGGGTTAACAAATTGAAGAAATTCGAGCTATTGAGTTCATTGACTTTCGAGTCATATCCGATTTATGAATCATGACTTCATGGCAAAATGACCAAGCTTTCTTTTGTGGGACATGAGAAAAGGGCCATAAACCTACTTGCCCAAGTACATACTGATGTATGTGGCCTATTTGATGTGTCAGCTAGAGACAACTTCGTCTACTTCATTATCTTTACCGATGATTTATCTCAGTATGACTATGTGAATATAATGCGACACAAGTCTGAAGTCTTTGAAAAGTTCAAGAAATTCAGACATGAAGTAGAAAAGCAAACTACAAAACCCATTAAGATTCTTCGATCAGATCGAGGAGGTAAATACCTTAGTCAGAAATTCCTAGACTATCTTAAGAAAAATGGCATAGTTTCTCAGTGGACTCCATCTAGAATACCTCAACTCAATAGGATTTCAAAACGGAGGAATCGGACCCTATTAGATATGGTTCGATCCATGATGAGCTTCACGGACCTTCCTAATTTTCTTTCAGAACATAGTCTAATGACCATAATTAACTTACTGAATAGGGTTTCCTCTAAAACCATTTCTACCATACCGTATGAGATATGTCATGATAGAAAATTAAGTCTGAATCATCTCAAAATTTAGGATTGTCCGGCTCATGTCAAGAGACAACAGGCGGATAAATTAGAGTCTAGATCCTTTAGAGTTCAGTTCATAGGATATCCTAAAGAATCATTAAGATATTATTTCTACATTCCGAAAGATCATAATGTGATTGTGAGTCGACATGCCATTTTTCTTAAAAAATGGTTTATCCAAGATGGTGGCATCGAAAGATAAATAAGGCTCAAGGAGAAAATCTTCCAAGAGCAATGAGCTAAGGGACCAATGGAACCTAATCAGATTGAGCTAGTCTAATTACTACCTCCTCCACCTCATAGATCAGATAGAATTTTCCATCCTCCTGAAAGGTATTTATGTACTATTTCAAAGGATATTGAAAAAATGTTCCTCACATGAAATGGGGTTCATGGTGATGATCCTAAAACCTATGACGAGGTGATATCAGATATTGACTCTGAGAAATGGTTAGAAGCAATGAAGTCAGATATTGACTCAACATGCTCAAACCAAGTTTGGACCTTGGTGGATCCACTTGAAGGTATAGTACTTATTGGGTGGAAATGAATTTTCAATAGAAAGATTAGTGCAAATAGGAATATGGAGACATTCAAGGCTAGGTTAGTGGCAAAAGGGTATAATCAACATAAAGGATTGACTATCAGGATACCTTCTCGTTAGTAGCTATACTAAAATCCATCCGCACATTGCTTACTATTGCAACCTATTTCAATTATGAAATTTGGCAGATGGATGTAAAAATGGCATTCTTAAATGGATATCTTGAGGAAGATATCTATATAAAATAGCTACTAGGTTTCACATCTAGTGATGCTAATCATAAAGTCTGCAAGCTACAAAGGTCCATCTATAGACTTAAGTAAGCATCTCAAAGCTGGAATGCTTATTTTAATGATGTAATCAAATTATTTAGATTCAT
This sequence comes from Cocos nucifera, assembly GCA_006176705.1. Classification (NCBI taxonomy): domain Eukaryota; kingdom Viridiplantae; phylum Streptophyta; class Magnoliopsida; order Arecales; family Arecaceae; genus Cocos; species Cocos nucifera. The sequence continues at coordinate 39,053 of QRFJ01001156.1, read as the reverse complement.
CAAAAATGAGGAGGAGTCCTGTGTGTTCAAAAAGGTTAGTGGAAATGCTGTTGTCTTTCTCGTACTATACATGGAAGACATCCTCCTAATTGGGAATGATATTTTCATGTTGACTACAGTCAAAATATCGTTATCAAAAGAGTTCTCTATGAAAGACCTAGGAGTGGCATCCTTTATTCTAGAAATTAAGATCTATAGAGATAGACCAAATAGGATGTTGGGTCTCTTACAGAAGATATATATAGAGGAGGTGTTGAAGAGGTTCAGCATGGAAAACTCCAAGAGAGGATTGGTACCCTTCGAACATGGCATTCATCTCTCCAAGAAGATGTGTCCATTGCACACCAAAGAAGATTGATCGCATGAGCAAAATTTCTTATGCTTCTGCAATAAGGAGCCTCATGTATGCCACGTTATGTACACGACCTGATATAGCCCATGTTGTGAGTGTCACAAGCAGATATCAGTCAAACTCAGGTGAAGAGCACTGGACTTCTGTGAAGTGTATCCTTAAGTACTTGAGAAGGACTAAGGATATATTCTTGATCTTTGGTAATGGAGAACTCCAAGTCCAGAGTTATATAGACTCAAACTTTATGTTTGATATAGATGATCGAAAAAAGTCGACATCTGATAGTCTGTTTATGTGCAATGATGGTGCTATCAGTTGAAAGAGTTTCAAGCAGACCGTGATAGCAGATTCCATCATGAAAGCAGAGTATATTGCTGTATCGAAAGCTGCAAAAAAAGCATTCTGATACAAGAAGTTCACTATAGAGATTGAAGTGATGCCATCGGATGTTATCCCTCTATACTATGATAATAATGGCGCCATAGCTTTGGCTAAGGAGCTGAGGTCTCACCAAAAATCCAAGTACATTGAGTGGCGATTCCACCTTATCCACGATTATCTTGAGAAAGATTACATCGAGGTCAAGAGAGTCAACTTCGTGGACAATACGGTAGATCCACTAATGAAGCCTTTAGATAGAAGAAGATCGAAGCCCACCTTGAAAAGATGGAACTTAGATTTGTAGTCAATTGGCTTTAGGTCAAGTAAGAGTTTGTCAGATATGTGCCTTAGAAGCTAGATTGGCTAACACTTATGATACACTTCTAAGAGCAATTTTATAATTTTGACTATAAATTAATAAATAGATTATTTTCTATCATAGAGTATATTTAAAAGTGTCTATGATACATCCTTTGAGTTAATAGTAATGACGATTCATATTTTTAAGAGTTAAAAATTTAAGTCATAAATTTTCATAATTAACTCATAAACTGCTCCCGACCGTAGGATCGTCACAAGAATGATGATTGATTTGGATGGTTAGTGTATGATCACTTTCTTAGGATAGATGAGTCTTGAGTCTATGGTGTGGAGACACCAGAGCAAGAGTATAGGTACTCGTTAGAGAACGAGGGCGTTGAGCATGACCATCTCGAGCGGTCATAAGGAAGTCTACCTTCTCGTCAATGACTGGCTCGATGCTGCAGTTGTGTGTCAAGTTCTTTGATCTGAGGTGCATCGGCAGTTCACCTTGAGTACGTTGTAGTTTGACTACACCATAACTCGATCTTCTAGCTATTTGGAATACTAAGGTATATGTTGGCTATAGCATGTTCATTGTAGGAACTGGATTGCTTCAAGATGGGATCTATCAACCTTGGTAGTGGAAGAGTAATCCTATGATGATCATGAGATTGAGTTCTTAAGCTCATGGCCATGGCAGTGCGATATAATAGAAAAAAATTTTCTATTAGGATTTTACATCGGACTGAAATCGAATGATTCATTCATATGAGAGATGTTGGATTTTGATGAGTGCACCTTAAACCCTAATCCTATTGGGACTCATTATAGTAGAATCGATTCACATAGATAGCTGCATTAAAAGGTTCATTTTCAGTTCCGAAGGGTTGCCACCATATGCTGCGAGGTGTCACTGGTGGATTTTGGGAGCAATTTGAATGATCTTGATAATTGATCATTCCAATTGTATGAATCAGAAAAGTTCTGATCCATCGAAGGATGTTTCGATGATGTCAATGATAGAGATCATGACATATCTCACTATGATATGGAATTGAATCTAGCTGGATCACACATACAAGGGTTTGAATCTAGTTATGATCAATTAGACTAAGTCAGTTCAATTGATTTGGATTAGATTCGACTAAGTTCAAGGATATCAGCTAGCACATGATTGAACCTAACATTCTCTTTCTATAGTCTTTCTAGTTAGTCTTAACTGAAATCCTGACTAGAACTTGTTCAGATCAGAAAAGGATTGTCTAAATTCATCAGATGATTTTAGGACAACACCTATCATTTTTGGTCACCTGCCTTTTTGTCGCAAACCAGGGTCAAAGGTTGACCCTATTGTAAGAAAGAAGAGATCGGGGGTGCACCTGCCATTTTTGGTCACCTGCTATTTATGGTCACCTGCTTTTTCTATCATACACTAGGGTCAAAGGTTGACCCTATGGTAAGAAAGAAGAGATTAGGGGCGCACGCCCCCTAGAGATTTTCTAGGAGTGTGCACCCTTACCTTTTTTTGTACGACATGGAGAGGGTGCATGTCCCCCTAGGCATGCACCCTAATGGATAGGCTTTGACTTGGTCAAAATCTAGTTTTGACCAGTCAAAGAGGTTTGATAGAGATCAAACTCTAAGAGAGAAGGAAGAGTCCTTCATGCACTAAACTTTCTCCCTCTCTTCCTACCTATTTTGTACGGGATTTTATGGAATATTTGGGGTGGCAATTCTAATGTGAGTTGGCATGAAAATTTGTCAAGAAATGAAAAACAAATCAAGCAACTAGTTGCTTAATTGATTGGAACTCTGAGGTGGTGCAGAACTCTATTTAAGAAACCCTACACCCTAGGGTTTCTTCAAGGTTCTTATGCTCCACGCCCCAAGCCTGCACTTGCTATCGTTGTTAGATATGTCTGCCCTAGAAGCCAGAATTGGCTAACACTTGTTATACATTTCTAAGGATAAAATTATAATTTTGACTATAAATAACAAAATGGATTATTTTCTATCATAATGTGTATTTAGTGTCTGTGATACATCCCTTGAGTTAATGGTAATGATAGTTCATATTTTCAAGAGTTGAAAATTTAAGACATGAATTTTCGTTATTAACTCATAAAATGCTCCCAACTATAGGATCATCATGAGGATGGTGGTTGATCCGGAAGGTTGGTGTACAATCTTTTTTTATAGTAGATGAGTCCTGAGTCTACGGTGTAGAGACATCGGAGCGAGAGTACAGGTACTCATTGGAGAACGTGGGTACTGAGCGTGACCATCTCGAGCAGTCATTAGGAAGTCTACCTTCTCATCGATGACTAGCTCGAAGCTGTAGTTGTATGTCTGGTTCTTTAACCTGAGGTGCATCATAGTTCATCTTGAGGATGTTATAGTTTAACTACATCATAACTTGGTCTCCTATCCATTTGAAATCCTGAGGTGTATGTTAGCTATAGCATGTTCATTGTAGGAATTGGATTGCACCAATAGAAAATCTATCTACCTCGGTGGATGAGGAGTAGCCCTATGATGATCATGAGAATCAAGTCCATAAGCCCATGGCCATGGCAGAGTGAAATAATATAAAGAGTTTCTATTAAGGTTTTCATATTAGATTTGAATCGAATGATTAATCATATGACAGATATTAGGGTTTGATGAGTTCACCTCAACCCTAATCCGATCAGGGCTCAAGATAAAGGAACTTAATCATACAGGTAACTACATCGAGAGGTTTGTTCTCAGTTCTGATGGGTTGCCACCATATATTGTTATGTGTCACTGATGGATTTTGGGAGCAATTAGAATGATTTGGATGATCGATCATACTAGTTGTCTGAATCAAAAAAGTTCTGATCCATCGGAAGGTGCTTCGATGATGTCGATGATAGAGATCATGACATATCCCATTATCATATAAAACTAAATCTAACTGAATCACACAAATAAGGGTTTAGATCTAGATATCATCAATTGGACTAATCCAATTCAATTGATTTGAATAAGATTCAATTAGGTTCAAGAAAATCATGCTAGCACACGATTGAGCCTAATATTCTCCTTCAACAATCATTAAAAGTTATCTCGATTGAGCCAAATGTGTTTGGACTCACTCAGGTATCTTTACTTGATCTGACTGGAGCTTATCCAGGTTAGAAAAGAGTTGTCTTAATTATGAGATAAACTTGAGACAACACATGCCATTTTCCATCATCTGCTAATTCTTGTCTTTGGTCAAATGTTGACCTTTGACACTTAGACATCTACCCATGTATCATGCATCCATAGGAGAGAGATTTGACCTTTGTCTACCTGCTAAAAGGAGGAAAGGGAGGGGGTGCATGCCTAGGGAGGCGTCGCCCAAGGATGATGATGCCTGGAGTCCCATACAGATAGGACTCCAGGTTGCTTCATGGAATAAACTTAGGTGGTGCCTAAGACTCTACTTTGATCATCTTGGCACCACCCAAGGATGTTTGAGAGGGGCTCTCATCTAACTAGATTAGATGATGTCATCCCACCAATCAGATTTAGATCTGATTGCACGAAGAGACGTGATTGACTGGGATGATGTGGCACTGCATGGCGCAGCTGGGTCTATATAAACCCTGTCTGCACCCAGGTTTTAAGAGTTCTTTATTTGCCCATGCCATGTAGTCTCTCTCCCCTCTTCCCCACACCTACCTTTGATCTTCTCTCTCTCCTCCATTCCCAAGAGGCCTTAGGCTTCAGTTTGGTGCGATTCAGGTAAGAGAAAGGTGACAAGAAAGGAAGAAGGCAACACTGCTGTAAGAGACGACACCAGATCTTCAAAAATTATTTTGAGGACCTTCAATATCAGATCCAAATCTAATCTTTGGAGGATAGATTGAGAAGGAAAAGATCTTCAGATCCTATCCGAGTGGATACTGGTAGAGGCCAGGCGATTGCGTGGCTTCCTCCAAAACCTCAGGCAATTAGTAAGATCATCATAGGGTAATAGGATTACCCAATAATAAGGTACAAATTAAATTTTATTTAACTTATTTTATTTATTAGATCCATCTAATTAAATTTGAAAAGTATCAATCTGATTTAGATCTAGGAGAAAAAAATTTTAAAATATTTCTCTTGATTAAATTAGATCTGAACGAACCTGACCCAAAAAATAGAATTTTTCCTTCAACTAGTATCAGAGCTAGGTTCCCATAAATAGTTTAGATCTAATTTTTATTTATTTTTGGTATGATAATTAGATGATTTTATATGCCACATGAGATGTGATTAGATCTAAAATTAGAAAAATTAAAAAATTAAATAATATAGATCTAAGTTGTACGAGATGTATGACTAGTTGTAGAATAGAATTGTTCTATGTATAGTCTTGCATGATCATAATTTAATTTGATTAGTTATAATCTTTTAATCTATTTATTTACTATTTTTTGATGTTATAAATATTATAATAAGATCTAAAAAGTAGAAAATAAAGTTATTTAATTTTTATTCATATGAGATATGATGAATGCATGTTTAGACTAGATGTAGAATAGTTCTACATAATTATCTAGAATAGAATTTATTTTGATAAGATCAATTTAAATTTAATTTTTTAGATGATTATAAAATAATTTAGATCTAAAAATATGCATGATATGATACATAAAGATGTATGCAAAATATATTTAAAATTAGATCAATCTTATATATGAGATATATAATGTAGATCTAACTAGTTTTGTAGTTTTCATATTTCTAATTAAGACATTCTCCTTGGCCGTTTGATTATAAGAATAAAGTAGAGTTTAAATGCCCTCTCCTTCCATTCAATGGAATGTTCTTATGATGAGTAGGGGTGCTGCACATTCGTCCTTAATCAGAAACTCAAAAACTTATTTTCTGCAAAATCCTAGATCCTAAAATCCTTGAATTTTATTTACATATTTTATTTGAGAACCCTAAACTTAATAAAGAATTAAGATTATAAAATATGTTAAGTCTAAAAATTAAAAATTTTTAGATTTAAGATATATTCATAAAATTGGGTTTGGACTTGAATAGCTCAATTAGATCTAGCGATTGATCAAACCAAATCAAGAGTTGGTTAGATAGGATCAAGAGTACTTAAATTGATCGGTCTAATAGGATTAAGTCTGGGTCAAGATCGAATCACATAAGTGATCGATCAAGCTAAGACCTAATTAGGTTCAGTGGTTAGAGTCTAGATTGTAGGCTAACCTGATTGGTTCTAATTCAACAATTTGGTATCTAAGGTAAGTTTGGCAGATATGATCGATTGATTTTTAATTGAGAGCTGCTTGACTCGAATGCATTCTTGTCGAGTTAATGACATATCCCTTCCATCGATCTTACTTATCTGACCATATTTATCGATCCAGTCCTGATCTAAGGTAGTTAACAATCCGAGCTAACCCATGCCACTAGGTTAGCCATAATTGTTATGGCTATTAGAAGTCAAGTTCAAAGAGTCCTAAATCAAATCCTTCTAAGAAAAGATTAAGTCTAAGGCCTTCCACCATTGTAGATATGCGAGCCCTTTTTGGGGTTGATTGTTCTTGACTGATTATAGTGGTTCAGTTACATCGGAAAGATGCTACCATGTCTATTAGGTATTAGATGCTACGGGCTGGAGGATGGATTCGGCTCAATATTTTGGATATGGTGAGAGACCCAATTAGAAATCCAATATATGCAAATGGTGGATCTGACTTAACTAAGAAGTGAATCAATATTTTGGACACAGTGAGATTCATAAATTAGAGATCAAGTTTGGGTATACCATGATTAGAGAATCATTGGATAAGAGTTGTTCACTCATTGGCTAACCCATCATCAATAACTATTAGATGAGGTGATGAGTCAGTTGGTGGGACTGCACCATCCACTTGAAATCATTAATCATGAAGATTTTTGCATCTCTATAAAAAAAGTGTAGGGATTCAAGAAAATAGTGGAAGCTAATTTATTTAAAAATAAAATCTCTAAATAATTTTTTTAGGTCTTAATTACAAAATCTAACCAGAAACTTTGACTCTCTATAGAAAAATGTCTGCATCCAATCTATTAGCTCGTATCCTGGACATCCATAGACTGATCGGATTCAATTATAAGGATTAGCTCCAAAACTTTAAAATCATTTTGGATTTTGAGAAGTTAACTCATGTATTGGACCAAGATTCCTCCATCTTATCAGCCCGTCCGTTCGCTGAACAAAGAACATCTCTCGATAAATGGATGGATGAAGATAATAAGGTCAGATACTACATGTTGGGCTCGATGTCTGATGAGCTTCAGCACCAACATGAAGATATCAAGGCTGTCCACCAAATGTTGGCTCACCTGCAAGAGTTGTTTGGTGAATAGAGTCACGCAGTCAAATATCAAATGACTAAATAACTTTTTAAGACTAAGATGCATGATGGACAGTCAGTCCAAGATCATTATCTGATGATGATCAAGAACTTGGAAGAGCTTGAGAAGCTCGGAGTAAAGTTAGATCAGGATCTGTAGAATGACATAATTCTGCAATCCTTGACTGATGCATATGGACAATTCATCATGAACTACCATATGCATAAACTTTAGAGTACTCTGGCCGAACTTATGAACATGCTGGTTACTACTGAGCTTTCTATGAAAGGTTCTAAAGGCTCAGTGCTTGCTATGGAATGGACTTCTTCCAAGAAAAATTTTTTTGAAAAAAAGAAGAAGTCTGTGAAAAGGCAAAAGATGGAAGGTAAAAAGAAGAAAATGGTAGAGCTGAAGAAGAAGGCCACTGACAAAGAAAAGTATTTCCATTGTAACACAGACGGCCATTGGAAGCGGAACCATCTTATTTACCTAGCCACCCTGAAGAATAAGAAGGATGCAAGTCCTTCTGGAGGTATGCTCGTTATTGAATCTAACCTTACGATTTCTTCTACATCTAGTTGGGTGCTTGACTCTGGTTCTAGTGCTCATTTGTGCACTTCCATGCAGGATCTTAAGAGCAGGAGGCTGAGGAATGGTGAGATGATCCTATGCATCGAAAATAGAGCAAGAATTATTATTGTGGCCGTAGGAATCTATCCTCTTCGACTACCATCAGGCTTGGATTTAGTACTTAGGAATTGTTACTATGTGCCTGCTACAAGTAAGAATTTGATTTTTGTTTCATGTTTAGCACAAGAAGGCTATGTAATTAGTTTTCTTAAGGACCATTGTAATATTCTTTATGAAAGAAATAAAATTATAAGTAGTTTCTTCATTAATGGTCTCTATTAATTACATATTAATGTATCTATTTTTAATATCGAGCAAAATATGAATGCCATAAGAATAAAATGACCCAGAGATAGTCCAAATGATAGATATCTATGGCACCTTAGACTAGGTCATATAGCAGAGGATAGGGTTAACAAATTAGAAAAAATTGGGCTATTAAGTCCGTTGACTTTTGAGTCATATCTAATTTATGAATCTTGTCTTCATGGCAAAATGACTAAGCTCCCTTTTGTAGGACATAGGGAAGGGGCCATGGATTTACTTATCCTAGTACATACTGATGTGTACGGCCCATTTGATGTGCCGACTAGAGGCAATTTTGTCTACTTCATAATCTTCGCCGATGATTTATCTTGGTATGGGTACGTGTATCTTATGAGACACAAGTCTGAAGCTTTTAAAAAGTTCAAGAAATTTAGACATTAAGTCAAAAAGCAAACTGAAAAATCCATTAAGATTCTTCGATCAGATCGAGGAGGTGAATACCTTAGTCAGAAATTCCTTGACTATCTTAAGCAAAATGGCATAATCTCTCAATGGACTCCACCTGGAACATCTCAACTTAACAGGATTTCAGAATGGAGGAATTGGATTCTATTAGATATGGTCCAATCCATGATGAGCTTCACAGACCTTCCTAATTTTTTTTGGGGACATAGTCTGTTAACTGCAATATACTTACTCAATAGGGTTTCCTCTAAAACCGTTCCTATCACACCATATAAGATATGGCATGGTAAGAAACCAAGTCTGAGTCATCTCAAAATTTAGAGTTTTCCGACTCATATCAAAAGACAACAAGCGGACAAGTTAGACTTCAGGTCCTTTATAGCTCGATTCATAGGATATCCTAAAGAGTCATTAGCATATTATTTCTACTTTCTAGAAGATCACAATGTGATTGTGAGTCAGCATGCCATCTTTCTTAAAAAATAATTTATTCAAGATGGCGGCATTGGAAAGTAGATCAAGCTCAGAAAGTCTCATAAGAGCAACAAGCTAAGGACCAAATGAAATCAAATCAAGTTGAGCCAATACAATCACTACCTCCTCCACCTCATAGATCAGAAAGAATTTTTCATCCCCCTGAGAGGTACTTAGGTACTATTTCAGAGAAAACAAAGAAAATATTCTTTATAGGAAATGGGGTTCATGGTGATGATCCCAAAACCTATAACGAGGCGATATCAGATATTGACTCCAAGAAATGGTTAGAGGCAATGAAGTCAGAAATTGACTCGATGCACTCAAACCAAGTCTGGACCTTGGTAAATCCATCAGAAGGTATAGTACCTATTAGGTGTAAATGAATCTATAGGAGAAAGATTGGTGCAGATGGGAATGTAGAAATATTCAAAGCTAGATTAGTGGCAAAAGGATATAGTCAACGCGAAGGCATTGACTATCAGGATACCTTTTCGCCAATAGCTATGCTAAAATTCATCCGCCCATTGCTTGCTATTATAGTCTATTTCGATTATGAAATATGACAAATGGACGTGAAAACGACATTCTTAAATGGATATCTTGAGGAAGATATCTATATGTAATAGCCGCTAGGTTTCACATCCAGTGATGCTGATCAAAAGGTATGCAAGCTGCAAAGATCCATATATGGACTTAAGCAAGCATCTCGAAGCTAGAATACTCATTTTAATGATGTGATCAAATTATTTGGTTTCATCAAAAATGAGGAGGAACCATGTATCTTCAAAAAGGTCAGTGGAAGCGCTATTGTCTTCCTCATATTATATGTGGATGATATCCTCCTTATTGAAAATGATATTTTTCATGTTGACCATAGTTAAAATATGGTTATCCAAAGAATTTTCTATGAAAGATCTAGGAGAAGCATCCTTTATTCTGAAAATTAAGATCTATAGAGATAGACCAAATAGGATGCTAGAACTTTCACAAAAAATGTACATAGAGGAAGTGCTAAAGAGGTTTAGCAAGAAAAACTTCAAGAGAGGTTTGGTACCCTTCAGACATGACATTCATCTCTCCAAGAAGATGTGCCCTAGCACACCTAAGGAAATAGAATGCATGAGCAAGATCCCTTATGCTTCAGCAATAGGGAGCCTCATGTATGCCATGTTATGTACACAACCTAATATAGCTCATGCTGTGAGTGTCATGAGCAGATATCAGTCGAATTCAGATGAAGAATATTGGATTTCTGTGAAATGCATCCTTAAGTACTTAGGAAGAACTAAGGATATGTTCTTGATTTTTAGTAATGAAGAACTCCAAGTCCAGAGGTATACAGACTCGAATTTTATTTTCGATAATGATTGAAAGTCGACATCTGGGAGTCTATTTGTGTGTAATGGTGGTACTGTCAGTTGGAAGAGTTTTAAGCAGATAGTGATTGCAGATTCCATCATGAAAGCAGAATACATCACCACATCAGAAGCTACGAAAGAGGCATTTTGGTACAAGAAGTTTACCGCAGAGATCGAGTGATGCCATCAGATATCATTCCTCTATACTATGACAACAATGGCACCATAGCCCTTGCTAAGGAGCCGAGGTCTCATCAAAAATCTAAGCATATCGAGCGGCTATACGTCGAGGTCAAGAGAGTCGACTTCGTAGGTAATGCGACAGACCCACTCATAAAGCCATTGGGCCAGCAAAAGATCGAAGCCCACCTTGAGAAGATGGGACTTAGAATTGTAGCCAATTGGCTTTAGGTCAAGTGGAAGTTTGTTAGATATGTGTGCCCTAGAAGCCAAAATTTACTGACACTTGTTATACACTTCTAAGGGCAAAATTATAATTTTGACTATAAATAATAAAATGAATTATTTTCTATCACAATATGTATTTAGTATCTGTGATACATCTCTTGAGTTAATGGTAATGATAGTTCATATTTTCAAGTGTTGAAAATTTAAGACATGAATTTTTGTTATTAACTTGTAAAATGCTCCCAACCGTAGGATCATCATAAGGATGGTGGTTGATCCAGAAGGTTGGTGTACAATCACTTCTTTATAGTAGATGACTTTTGAGTCTATGGTGTAGAGACACTAGAGCGAGAGTATAGGTACACATTGGAGAACGAGGACACTGAGCGCGACCACCTTGAGCAGTCATTAGAAAGTCTACCTTCTCATCAATGACTGGCTCGAAGCTACAGTTGTGTATCTAGTTCTTTGACCTAAGGTACATCGACAGTTCATCTTGAGGGTGTTATAGTTTGACTACACCATAACTCGATCTTCTAGCCATTCGAAATCTTGAGGTATATGTTGGCTATAGCATGTTCATTGTAAAAATTGGATTGCACCAATAGAAAATCTATCTACCTCGGTGGATGAGGAGTAGCCTTATGATGATCATGAGGATCAAGTCCATAAGCCCATGGCCATGGTAGAGTGAAATAATAGAAAGAGTTTCTATTAAGGTTTTCATATTGGACTTGAATCAAATGATTAATCATATGATGAATATTAGGATTTGAAGAGTTCACTTTAACCCTAATCCGATCGAGGCTCAAGATAGAGGAACTTAATCACACAGGTAACTACACCAAGAGGTTCATTCTCAATATTGATGGGTTGCCACCATATACTGCTAGGTATCATTGGTGGATTTTGGGAGCAATTAGAATGATTTGGATGATCGATCATACTAGTTGTCTGAATCAGAAAAGTTCTGATCCATCGGAAGGTGCTTCGATGATGTTGATGATAGAGATCATGACATATCCCATTATCATAAGAAACTGAACCTAACTGGATCACACAAACAAGGATTTGGATTTGGATATCATCAATTGGATTAACCTAATTCAATTAATCTGAATAAAATTCAATTAGGTTCAAGGAAATCATGCTAGCATATGATTGAGCCTAGTGTTCTCCTTCAACGATCATTAAAAGTTGTCTCGACTGATCCAAATATGTTTGGGCTCACTCAGGTACCTTTACTTGGTCTGACTGAAGCTTGTTCAAATCATAAAAGGATTATCTTAATTTATGAGATAAATTTGAGATAACACCTGCCATTTTTTGTCACATGCTAATTCTTGCCTTTGGTCAAACATTGATCTTTAACACTTAGACATCTGCCCATGTGTCATGCACCCATAGGAGAGAGATTTGACCTTTATCTACCTGCTAAAAGAAGGAAAGGAAGGGGGCACATGCCTAGGGAGGTGTGCACCCAAGGATGATGATGCCTAGAGTCCCATACAGATGAGACTCCAGGTTGCTTCATGGAATAAACTTAGGTGGTGCCTAAGACTCTGCTTTGACCAGTTTTGGTGCCACCCAAGGATGTTTGAGAGGGGCTCTCATCTGATTGGATCAGGTGATGTCATTCCATCAATCAGATTTAGATCGGATTGCATGAAGAGACTTGATTGGTCGGGTTGATGTGGCACAGCATGGCACAGCAGGGTCTATATAAACCCTGTTTGCGCCTACGTTTTAAGAGTTCTTCCTTTGCCCATGACACATAGCCCCTCTCCCCTCTTCTCCATGCCTACCTTTGATCTTCTCTCTCCTCTCCACGCCCAAGAGGCCTTAGGCTTTAGTTTGGTGCGATTCAGGCAAGAGAAAGACGACAAGAAAGGAAGAAGGCAGCATTGCTGCAAGAGACGACACCAGATCTTCAAAAATTATTTTAAAGATCTTCAAGATTAGATCCAAATCTGATCTTTGGATGATAGATTGAGAATGAGGAGATCTCCAGATCCTACCCGAGTGGATACTGATAGAGGTCAGGCAATTGCATGGCTGCATCCAGAACCTCAGGCAATCAGCAGGATCATCATAGGATAATAGGATTATCCAACAATAGGGTGCAAATTAAATCTAATTTAATTTATTTTATTTATTTGATCCATCTTGAGATTTAAGAGAAAAAAATTTTGAAATATTTCTCTTGGTCAAATCAGATCTAAACGAACCTAACTTGAGAAATAAGATTTTTTTTTCAGTCATCCCCTCCTTCTCCATGCCCCTCCTCTTCTTCTTCTCCATGCCCAAGAGATGGGCCAAGGTTCTAAAAGAAGGTGCATTCAAATAGGCACAATGGTTTCAAAGAAAAAGACGACATTCATGAGACGAGCACGCTACCTTCATCAATTGATTTGAAGGCTTTACAATTCATATTGAGATCTAATTTTTGGCGATCAAATCCAGAAGGAGAGCACCTCCAAATCTAGCTCGAGTGGACTCTGATAGAGGTCAGACATGTGCATGGCTTAATCTAGAACTTCGAGCTTTCGTAGATCATCGACAGGATAATTAGATTATCCAATTAGATATAAAGTTCATATCTAATTTAATTATTATTTTTAGATATAATTTTAGATCATTAAAATTAGATCAGAGAACTCTCTAATTTGATTGGACTCTATAGAAAAATTTTTAAAATATTTCCTATAGATCTAGTCAGATCAAATCGATCCTGTGCAGGAAAAGCAGTTTTTTCTTTAATAAGATGGAGCAAGAAACCAAAGCCGAGGATCAAAGACTGCAGAGGAGAGCATTTTTGCAAGTTAGCCGACTCAATTTAAAACTGGATCGATTAAGTCTTAGAGCACAGGATAGATAGAAGATCGCGTTTGGGACTGTAAGCATAGGATAGAAACTGGGTCGGCTCAGTTTGAAACTAAGCTGACCCAGTCTCAGGTTAGCTGGCCCAATGTTGAGACTGAGCTGGCCCAGTGTGCAGGCAGAGTTATGCATGGGTTTTATTTGAGCTAGGATAGAGACTTATCCTAGGGGTCTTAAGGCCTAGTTCAAGAGGTCTTAAAGAGGCTAATTCATGTATAGGTTGGATTTAGATCCAGGGGATGAGAGCTGTGAGACATGGGTGTACATGGGCTCGATGAGTGCTTTCATGTATTGGGTTAGCCTAGGAGAGTTTTTGAGCTGGAGTTTATTAGAGTTCATATGAAAACTCTAGTGTATATAAACCAGGATATTGTAACTTCTACAATAAGGAGTGGAATAAAATTGAGCTTTTCTCCCTAACTCTCTTCTCTCTTCTCTCTGGTTCCAACATAAAAATCCTAACTTCTCTCATCTTTCTTAGATCTTTATCAGTTTGTTGGATTAACACCCAGGTTCATGCAAGAGATCGGATCTACGACTGTGGCTCTGAGTAGTCGTAGGAATAATAATTGGCACCAGAGCTATCGATTGTGATAACAATTGGTATCAGAGCCCGATTGAGTGTGGAGGAAGAAGATCAATTTTCAGCTAAGATTAGCAATATGGTGCAGATCTAAAGGCTTTCTCCAGGCTTCATGAGGAAGGGAGAGATCACAAGGCTGCTGTCCACCATCCCTGATCAAGGTATTTCTCAGATCTACTTATTTGCTATTATTTGATTCGAATTGATCATGGAGAACAGCGGGTTGAAGGTAGGATTGGAGAAGTTTGATAGAAAAAAAAGTTTCACGATGTGGATGGTAAGGATGGAGGATCTGTTGGTTCAGATGAGGCTGGATTCGATCTTGGAGGATAGGCCGGAGGAGATGACAGACAAGGAGTGGGTGTCCTTGGAGAAAAGAGCATGTACCATGATTAGGGCTTGCTTGGCAGATGAGGTTTTGTATGGCATGTTAGAAGAGAGAACACCCAAGGGATTATGGTCAAGGTTGCAGCAGTTGTACATGGAGAAGAACATGTACAACAAATTGATGCTGAAGAAGCAATTATACAGCCTTCGAATAAAAAAGGCTGAGGATGTTGTGGGGCATATTCAGCGGCTCGATCGGATGAGCATGGACTTGCTCAATATTAGGATGGATTTAGAAGAGGAGGATAAGAGTCTATTATTGCTGTGTTTGCTACTCGGGAGCTTTGATTCATTGGTAACAATATTGCTGTATGGTAAGGAGACACTGATGTACGAGAAGATCGTATCAGTGCTCAGATCCAACGAGCAATGAAAATAGATGATAAAGAGGAAGGTCTTCTAGGAGAGTCTTTTGGTTTTAAAGAAGCACACGAAAGGAAAGAAGAAGGGCGAACAAAGGGGCAGCAAGGGGTCCAAGAGATGCTTCAAGTGCGGAGAAGCAGGGCACTTTAAGTGGGAGTGTCCACTTTGGAAGAAGTGTAAGGAAGGAAAAAACTTGGATTCCATTAGTTCAGTCACTAAGAGTGAAGATTCGGATGAGCTCTTGGTGATCTCAGAGGTGTCCATGGGGTGCAGTGTATCTAAGATGGCTTTGGATAGGTCCGCAGAGTGCGGAGGGTCCAAAGGGGCAACGATGGTGTTCAAGGCCTAGCAATGTTGCATTGGGTGGTTGGCCTCAGAGAACTCAGAGATAGAGTCGACTTCTGCGGCATTAGGGGAACTTCAGTTCTAGGTAGAGCACCAGGCAAAGGTGGCTTCATGAGTGGAGAAAGCTATGGCATAAGTTTAGAGTAGAGGGGTGTAGAGGGAGGACCTATATCCCATCACTTGTGTCAGGACTGTACGGATCCTAATGAAGAGAATTATGCAGGGAGACACACGTGGCTCTGAGGTGATAATGTCAGGTGGGGCATCAGGATATGCTGCGAGTGCCGATAAAGGAACGCTGCATGATCTCCTGAAAAGTCCAGGATAAGTGATGCAGCTGCCAAGCAGAAGGATACGAACAACTCCAAAGGTGGTGCAGATGAGTAAGCCAAGGACTTCAGCGGTGGAGGTGGTCATTCCGAAGGCCTCAAAGGAAGCTCAGCAGCTGAAGAAGAATGGCAATGGCAAGGTGAGCACGAGGGGCTATCAAGACATGTAGGAATAGCGGGATCGTGCAGGAGGATGTTGCCAGGTGTGCCAAGGCTTGGGCACACTAAGATGGAGATTGTAGGAGGTGTGGTGCTCCTAAACCTTGGGAGACCACGGGCGGAGCCAGGGTGAGGGATTCGGGGAGGCTAAGATAAGAGTGGTCCTAGGGTGGAAGCAACATATAGCTTTCCACGGGCTTGAGGTTTTGTTGTTGAGGACCTTGAGGGCCTTGGTTGGTGCTTTGGAGACCTGGGGCATAAGGTAAAGCAAGGAACCAAAGTCGAGGATCGAAGACTGTAGAGGAAAGCATTTCTGTAGGTTAGTCGGGTCAGTCCAAAACTAAATCGGCTAAGTCTCAGAGCATAGGACAGATAGAAGGTCGCATTCGAGACTGCAGTCATGGGATAGAAATTAGGCCAACTCAGTTTGAAACTGAGCCAACCCAATCTTAGGTTAGCTGACCCAGTGCTGAGACTGAGCCGACCCAGTGTGTGGGTAGAGTTACGTATGGATTCTATTTGGGCTAGGATATAGACTTATCCTAGGAGTTTTAAGGCCTGGTTTAAGAGATCTTAAGGGAGCTAATTCATGTATGGATTGGATTTAGATCCAGGAGATAAGAGCATGTGAGACATGGGTGTACACACTACTACAAAAAAGGGCTACGACAGTGATTTGTAACCGCTATCGTAGCCCAAAAAATTGCTACCATAGGCTATGATAGCAATTTTCTAACCGCTGCTACTGTGACCATCGCCGTAGCTCTATGGCAGCGATTATTGCAGTGGTTGTTAGAACCACTATTATAGATAGCCTATTGCAGTAGTTTATAAACCGCTGTAATAGATCGATCTATAGCAGCAGTTATGTAACTGCTGCTATAGGCTATCTATAGCAACAGTTACATAACCGCTGCCATAGATAATCTATAGCATCGATTTCTTAACCACTGCCATAGGTCTAATGCAGCGGTTGGCACCATTTGCACCAAGAACCTATGGCAGCAATTGACACGGATATGGCAGCAGTTATAAAACCACTATCGTAGATCTTGAATAATTAAAAAAATAAAATTTTTATTTTTTATATATTTTATCTGATAAATATAAATATATAATATAATAAAATATAATAAATATAAAAATTATTCTAAAATACTAAAATTTTATTATCGAATAAAATTTATTATAACATTTTTTTATAAAAATAAAATACATCAAAAGTCTCTTAAATCTACATCGTCGTCGTCGTCGTCATCATTGAGAGCCGAAGCTGGAGCCAGAGCCAGAGCTAGAGCTAGAATGCAGGCCAACATATCCTCAAAGCCCATGACTTCAAAATGCGCACTGAGCATCGACATCATGTCTCTCACAATGTCCTCCAGATGAGATGCGTGCTCCTCAGCCCAATCTGTCCGCATCGTAGCATGATCTGCCTATGCCAACACCTCCTCAAGCTCCTCTCGATTGAGGATACTAGAAGTCTATGAGGAGATGCTCACCTTGAACCAGTAGCTCGTCGGTATGTGTTTGGGCCTGCATCGAATCCTCTCAGAGTGCTCAGGCCCCAAGACCTAAGATAGATGGTCATAGGGCCTAGAGGTATCCGAGCCCTCACTTGCAAGCACATCTAACTGATCCTATAATTATAAATTAAAATAAAATTTTATAAGAAATGCTATAATACTAATCATATATACTAATATATTTAATACTTACAAAAATATGCCCGATCGCAGCATTCATCGGTCTGCCCATCTTGTCCGTGCGGCTGGATCGAAAGATCTTGCTATGGCTGGACATCACTCCATCTCTTATCAGCTATAATAAAGAATAAATTTATTAGAAAGATGATAAAAAATATGAATTTAATTTATCTAGTAAGATTTAGAATTAATTACCTCTCTATGCACAGGGCTGGCCATAGACTCGCGGTCTAGAGTGTGCCTATACTTTTGGACTGCATGGTTCTTCCGATTCTGATGGAAGATAACCTAACAAGTATTAAAATAAATAATAAATATTTAAAAAATATTTAAATAAAATTTTAAGCATATTAAAAAATTTAAAAGTTAGAAATTTTACCTCGAACTCCAAGCTCCTTCAGTAACTAACCATCCTCTCCCACTGACTCAGAGGACAGTCCTATATCCAGGGAACAAGCTCCTTCGGAGTATCTCATCGGTGCTCGAGCCATCCTCTTTGGAGCTTGACCTTATAACCCCAGTACAACTCTCTGATCTTCTTTAGTCGAGCATCTCGAGCCCTCTCGTGATCGGGAAAGTCGTACCACTTCTACACAAATTTATCAAAAATCAATTATAAAATTATTCTAATCAAACATATATAGTGTAAACATATAAAATGCATAAATATAACTAAGATGCGCATACTTATCTATATCTCCTTCCATACCCAATCCCTAATGGCAACATCCATCAAACGCCAGTCTCTGGGCTCTATGGGAATGATGTCCGACCACCTCACAAGCACTCCAAAAAAAGAATGCATCTCCCACATGGTCTCCCCTACTGACGTCCCCTCCACATCATAATAGACCATCACTGGATGCTAACGGTTCCACACGTGTGCCATACATGTGGGATCATAAAATATTAGCTGGATGATGCACCTACAATGTAAATATATTATGTAAATATATAAATGTATAAATACTATATAAAAAATAAAGTCGTGCTAATATAATAAAAATGTACACTCATATGCCTGCGTAGTAGCATGTGGCTTAGATATGGATGATGGTAGAGGCTCAGCTACCAATGGAGTAGATGCCGTCGGTGGAGTAGATGCCAGTGGTGGAGGTCCCTGAGCAGCCGATGCTGAGGTGGATGGAGTATACTCCGACTACTCCTCGGATGCTGAACTACGCATAACCCACCGAGGGATAAGGGTGAAAGCTAGATGGCATTTCGGTGCCATCGTGACCTACAATGTTAATAAACATTAATCAATATAACATCATGACATATCAAATTCTATTCGCTCGAAAGTCGAGCTGGCTTTATGCCTGAGACTGTCGGCTCCATGTCTGAGACATCCATCTAGGGTCCTCCCCCAGTCGGCTCGATCATGGCCCGAGTCATCTCGACTGCATATCCGAGCTGACTCGATTGTGTGCCATCCCCTCGATCACTCCCTCTCTCAATCTCTCTCATCGACGATGATGGTGAGGCCGAACCCCTCCCTTCCTACTTTTCCATCTCTCGATCTTCCTCTCTCTCTCTCTCGATCTCCCTTGCCGATAAGATGAGACCCCATCCCTCCCTCTCTCACTCTCTCGATCTCCCTCATCAGCAAGGCCAGACCCCATCCCTCCCAGTGATGCCGATGAGGCCAGACCCCATCCCTCCCTCTCTCGCTCTCTCGATCTCCCACTCTCCCTCTCTCGATCTTCCTCATCGGTGAGGCTGGACCCCCTCCCTCTCAATGATGGCAGCCAGGCCGAATCCCTCCCTTCCTCTCTCAAGTATAAATCCATCGGATATTCAGATTCGGATCCGGTATCAGTAATTAAAATTAGATCTAGATTTGAATATCCAGATTTCGATCCGAACCCACCCGTTGATAGATCTAGTCTAAGGCTATCGCCACGGCACGGCCCAAGGCTACCACCATGACACGGCCTAAAAACTATGACATGTAGATAATTATAATATTTATAATAAATATTTATAATATTTATTTTAAATATTTTATAAATTATTATAAATATACATGATTAATAAATAATACTATAAAATTAAAAAAAAATTATACCTATGGCTATAGAGAGTGGATCGCACTGAAAGTTTCAAGGATCGTCGGCGATGACGCTAGAGGAGGATGACGGCACTAAAGGTAACTGCGAAATAAAAGCAAGATAGTGAGATAGAGAAGAGAGAAAAAGAGAAAAAAGAGAGAGAGAGAGCAAGGGTGGCCAGGGATGGGGGCCAGGGGAGGGGGGCATAGTGACGAGGAGGCCGAAGGAGGCTTCGCACTCAGTCAGGGGAGGGTCAGAATGGTGGTGGTGCGGGGGGTGGGGTTTCGTGGGGGCCGAAGGAGGGTGGAGGGGGGCTCGCTGGAAGGGGGTTTGGTTTCGCACTGGGGCTAAGAGGAGGATTAGAGTATGGGGAGGAGTTCCACGGGAGGCCAATGGAGGGTCGAGGTGCATGGGGGTTCACCGGAGGGGAGGTTTCATAAGGGGTCAAGGGAGGGTCGGATGGGGGTTCGCTGGGGACCGAGGGAGGGTCGGATGAGGGTCGGGGAGGGGTGGGGTTTCGCGGGGGAACGAGCGAGGTGGGAGGGGGTTCGTCGGAGGGGGGTTTTCGTAGGGGGCGAGGGAGGGTTTGATGGGGGTTCGCCGAAGGAAGGGTTTTGCTGGGGCCGAGGGAAGGTCGGATGGAGGGGTGGGGGGCCGAGTGGAGGGTGGCGAGTGTTGGAGACGGGCAGATGGGGATGTGGGGTTGGAGAGGGAGGGGGAAGGAGGGCGGCGTCGGTCGAGGGAGAGGAGGGGTGATGTCGGTCGGGGGGAGGAGTGGCAATGCGACCGAGAGGGGAGGAGGGGTGACGTTGGTCGGGGGGAGGAGGGGTGACACTGATCGAGGGGGAAGGAGGGGAGACATCGATCGGGTGAGGAGGAGGGGCGACGCTAGTCGAGAAGGAAGGAGTCTCATCGACGATGAAGAGGAGGGGGAGAGAGAGAGCGAGAGAGATCGAGCGCGCATGAAAGGGAAGGAAAAATTTGAAAATTTTTAACCTAACTTACGGTACTAGTTATCAAACTGCTGTCATAGATCTACGACAATGGTTACCCAAAAAAACCGCTGTCATAGATCTATGGTAGTGGTTCTATAACCACTACCGTAGATCTATAGCAGCAATTTTTTATAACCACTGCCATAGGTGGAAAATAATTTTTTTTTTATTTTTTTAAATATGATATAATTTTAAAATTTAATGTCTATCTTCATCATTCATTATCTAAATAATTATTATTAGAGTATCATCACAATAGGTTGCCTCGATCCGATGGCTCTAGCTTCATCGATAAAAAAAATTTGATTTCGACGATCACAAATGATGATGCAATGATCTGATAGATGAAGATCTTTGATGGATCCAAAAATTAGCAACGATGATCTTGATGATATTTGTACCATACTATTAAAGTTTTACTTCAATCGGATATCATTATCATGATCAATTTAGTATGGAATGATTTCGATCATTTAATTAGAAACAAGCGATCAAAGGGTTAAACAATATTCAATTATAAGATAATTTTTTAGTTAAATAATCTTTATTATAATTTTAAATATTTTATATTGGTGATGATAGTAAAATTTAAATCATTTTCATATAAACTATTCATGTTAAGTAGATATTGCAAAAGCACGAGCAAAACAACCAGTGAAGTTTCAGAATGGTTATCAAGAGACGTATAGTTTTAGATCATTTTTTATCTCATGAGTTAAATTTTATAATCACCATCATAAAAATGATTAAAGTAGTAGCCAAGATCATTTATAAAATAAATTATCTTATAATTGAACACCGTTTGGTCCTTTGATCACTCGTTTATCATTTAACGATCGAAACTAACCTATACTAAATTGATCAAGATAACGATATCGATTGAAGTAAAACTTGATACAATGCTACAAACATCACCGAGATGATCATTGCAGATTTTTAGATCCATCGGAGGTCTCCATCCATCAGATCATGGCATCATCATTCGTGATCGTCGAAATCAAATTTTTCTTATCGATGAAGCTAGGGCCATCAGATTGAGGCAATCTTTTATGATGACACTCTAATGATAATTATTTAGACAATAAACAATAAAGATGAACATTAAATTTTAAAATTATATAATATTTAAAAAAAATATATACATATAGCAGTGGTTACAATTAACCACTGTCATAAATCAGATTGTAGCAGCGGTTCCTACTAACCGCTACTATAGGTCCGACTTATTATAGCGGTTATAATGAACTACTGCTATATGTCGATCTATAGTAGTGATTTTTGTAACCACTGCTATAGATCCGACCTACGGCAGCAATTTTCTATGACCAATGCCATATGTCGGACCTATAGCAGTGGTTACAAAAATTGCTATCATAGGTCCGACCTATAGCTGTGGTTAATGAAAATCGCTGTTGTAGGAGCTATGGTAGTGGTTTCAAAAACTACTGCCATAGTAAGTGCTACCATAGGCCATTTTTGTAGTAGTAACATGGACTCGATGAGTGCTTTCATGTGTTGGATTAGCCTAAGAAAGTATTTATACTAGAATTTATTAGGATTCATGTGGGAACATTAGGATATATAAACTAGGATATTGTAACTTTTACAATAAGGAGTGGAATATAATTAAGCTTTTCTCTCTAACTCTCTTCTCTCTTCTCTCTGTTT
The DNA here is from genome assembly GCA_006176705.1 of Cocos nucifera. NCBI lineage: Eukaryota > Viridiplantae > Streptophyta > Magnoliopsida > Arecales > Arecaceae > Cocos > Cocos nucifera. The sequence continues at coordinate 16,586 of QRFJ01001156.1, read as the reverse complement.
CCAACGCAAAAAGCTTAGCTTCTCTCATCTTTCTTAGATCTTCTTCAGTTTGCTGGATTAACACCCAGATTCATGCAACAGATCGGATCTATGGTTGTGGCTCCGAGCAACCATAGGAACAATAATTGGCATCAGAGCTATTGATTGTGACAATACTTCACTGCTAGCATCTATCTCGTTCAAACTTCAACTACAAAAATTTAATAAACTGGTGCATCACGACAACAGATATCATCCCCATAATAAACTCCATGTGGCCCCAAGCGACCCACTACCAGATAGTTATGACTGTCTTCATTAGTTTGTTACAAGGCTCCTCTATAAAAGAGATCCTCCAGGTACGTATTGGGTAAGCTCTTCTTCTCCTTCCCAGCACTCTACCTCTTGATATCCTGAGCACTCCATTCTAGTTAGCTGGATAATTAACTTGAGCATCGAAGGATTCCGTTGGAGCCACCCACCTTCGATTTGGATATTGTTTTGTAGGCCCTGTCAGCGGCCTCGCATCCTTAACTCTAGCTATCTTCGACGTCCTCACAGATTTCCACACCAACACTCACTAAGCAAAATTGGAAGCTATCTTCCTTGTCCTAATTCCTTTTTTATTCTTTTACTTCTTTTTTGCAAAACAAATAAAAAAAGTTAGTAATCAATATTTACAAAATATTAAAGAAATTAAAATTTTATTTATAATTTTATTTATAAGAAAATTAAAGAAATCAAAAAAAATTAATTTTCATACCCTTTTCGGCAATGGCACCAAAAACTTGATAAGAGCATGATATTGGCGTTAAGACACCATGTTTATCAGTTTAAATTTAATTTCTTAAAATAATTAAAAATCGATAGAAAGTAGTGAGTCGGATCGAATCCACAGGAAAGGCTGTGCTTTGATTTGAAATCTTTGATTTTTTGAAAAAAAAAATTTAAAAAATAAATTAAAGTTAAAAAATAAAAATTAAATTTGCATAAAATTAAATAGCAAAAATTAAATAATATGAAAATAAACTTTGGGTACTAAGATCTACTACCTAGATCTTAGCATCTACTTGTAATAAAATAAAAAATAAAAAATAAATTTGCGATAAAAATAAAGAGCATGAAATGTAAAGAATAAAAAAGTAAATTTTGCATTAATTAAAATTTAATTCAAAATTTAAATATATAAAATTTTAAAAAAAATAAAAAAATAGAAGTGATCTTGATCTTGGATTGGCGTTGGCATGAAGATGGCATAGGAGAAAGCTCTTCTTCACAGCACCCATTGCCATGAAGCAATCCCTAACCCAAGCATGGCTCCCACCTTGTACCAATTCCTTCTCTTGATCGAAAATAGCTTTTTCTAATAGCCTGGGGTCCTATTTATTGGTGTCGGAAGGCTAGAGATTTTTTCTACAAGTAATGAGGGACTAAGGGCCATTTTAATCATCAAAATAGAAGAAATCCGAATGAAATTCGGATTAAAATAGCCCCAAGATGAATTCTGCTACTTTGGGTGAATTCTGGCCATCAAATATTGATCAAACAGCTCCAAAAATCCCAAAAATCGGCATATAATAACCCAGATCCACAAGGAATAAGCGTGGACCATCCGATCACACCTGATGGAGCAAATCTAGCCATCGGATGGCGTCTGGATGATTGAATCACCATTGGAAGCATCCTGGATCGTTGGATCTGGATATGGTGCGAGCACTATCATTGGATTTGGATCTAGGTAGCTTGTAACACCCCACCCCTAAATCTAAAGGTTAAGAAGATTTTTAAACTATAGTTAAGCTGTACTATCATTTAAACCTACTCAAATAATTAATATGATCAACTCTCTCCTTAATCACAACGCAGGCATTTCAACCTCAATTTCATAACCTGCCAAAATAATATCATTACTTAACCCAACAAATCACATAATCAAACTTAAACTTTCACTACTAAACCATTCTTTTATACATGCCTTTTTGAAATAACCAAAATATATACATATACTAGTTTTAGATTCAACTAACTCAGCTATACAATACTTCTTAAACTATATTTTTTTTATAAATCGTTATCAAAAAAATACTTTCTTCACTAGAGACAGATACACTAGCCAATATGAACTTTTGAACTATGCTACTCCAAAACTGCAAGTAGAAAAAAGTGAGGGGTGAGACTTGGGGAAAGTCTTAGTGAGTGCATTCAACTATCAATGGAAAGCTTACTATACTTATTATAATATAATGCATAGCATGTATCAACAAGCTGCTAAACAATTGAACGAGATAAGTATGAATCACATGAAAAGTTCTTATAAAGCACAAACCTTTGCTTACCACTAATGATACCATAGCAATGTATTTCCACAGGGTTTCAAATGAGTATCCACATGAAAAGTTCTTCTAATTACATGGCTCACTCCCAAGAAGCCAGTTGTTAAGTTACTTCCAAAAGAATCCATTTTAAAATCCACTTTTAAAGCCTCATGACCAGCACCGCTTTTCTGTTCCTGCGGACCGAGCTAGCTCGATTCCAACTCGGTCCGGCTTGATGGCTCTCCCAGAAAAACAAAACACCCATTACTGTAACCTAAGATCCGGGCTAGCTCGATTTTAATTCAGGTCAGCTCGAATATCAAGATTTCAAAATTTTTATTTTTCAGACTTTGTTCATAGCTTTACTCAATTCTCAGCTTATTTATATTTTTTTTAAGTTAATTTTTATTAATTTTAAAATATAAATATAAATAAGAAATATTATCCTATTTGGATTCAATAAAAATATCAAAAAAATCAAAATTCTTAAGAATAAGAATCCAAAATTTGGATTCTAGTTCAAATTTTCCAAACTCCAAACTTTTATAACTTTCTTGCTTCTAAACAGTTTAGTAAAAGGATCTCAATAATTCGTTAAAAATCATCTTGCAACTTACCAACACCTAAAGATCAATTATTGAGACTTTTTATTCCAAGAAAATACATATTTTATATAGCTCTCCTTATAGGTGCTAGTTTTAGACTTAGAAAACTTTTAGGACTCGAAATGACAGATGACCATAATTAGTGCTCAAATAGCCTCAACAAACTATTACACTTACTAATATTACTTTGAATATCGTTCAAGATATCAATATTATACATACTTGAATAAAAATCTTTTAATTCTCGATTTTGCTGGTTCGAGATGTTACATAGCTAGCTGAACTCAAATCAAATTGGGAAAGAATGGCAACCGTTGGATCTGGACCGCAAGCGAGCTTATCCATCTAATCATGCAATTACTGTGCTCATGGACCTCGTGGACCAGGCTTGTCATAGACTGCAACCAATCGTTGCTTGACTTCTACACATGAAAAGATAAAACTACCTGATGAACTGCAACATATCTTTTATAAACTTTTTAAGGGTCTAGATTTACCACGGGCGGCTCCTAATTCATCGGTTGTCACTGAGCTGACGGTCTACGACTATTTCATGGACCGACGGACACTTCTATGGCTAAGTCGACTTGGATAGTGTGCCGGTTAAGCTTCTTTTGGTGGCTTGGCTGAGCGCATTGGCTTGATTAGATGAGCCGACTGAGCCATTTTATTTTTTAATTTTATTTTTTTTATTTCTTTAAAATTTTATATCAGAATTATTTTAACTCTATTTTTCTTCAAACTTATTTTATTATGATAAAAAAAGAGCTCTTTTTATTGATAATAATATTTTATATTTTATTTTTATTTTTTTAATAATTTATTTTAATTAATAAAAATATTAATTTTTTAAAAATATATATAAATTAATTATTAATTTTTAAAAATTAAAATAAATTAATCATTAAATTAATATTTTTATTAATAAATTTATGGTACTTATTAAAGCTCCTTAGATCAGAATTGCTTTAAATAAAAATTCCTTAGATCGAAACATTTCTCGAAAAGATCTTTAGATCAAGACTAATCCATTCAAAGCCCACGACAAGACATAATGAGCCGAGAAAAGAAGAATCATGTTTATTCATAAAAGCAAAGTTTGTACAAGATCGATAACACAGATATTACTTTTATGAGAAATAACAAGAAGAAAAGCTAAAATGTTATAACAAAAGGGAAGTCATCATATCGAATAAATAGCACGATCATGAGTTTGCCAAGGATAGGCACTCATCTCTCTATAGCTTTAAGCCATCATCTTGGAAGACACTATAGCATGTTTGTTTGGAATCCAACTCTACATGAACTCGGACCAAAATATGCTGCATCATTATAAGCATGCACTGCAATACTTGATGAACAATCATATTTGCATCGAAGCATCGGCCAAAGCCGATGCTGGAACTGAAGAGAGTCAGAGCCAACCAGGATGCAATCGATAGGGATGATCCTATCGAGGTTGAAGTAATATTTTCTTGGAATCCAATTCTGCCCATCCTCGGACCAAGGAGCCCTCCATCATACCGATGCGTGATAGATACCTCGGGGAACAATGGTTAGGATTGCATCAAAACATCCCATCGATGGCTCAAAACTATAGTCTTGGACGAAACCACAGCTGAGGGAGTCTTCGAGGCATAAGATGCAATCTTGACCTATATCCCCGATGGTGGCTCGACTGAAGGGAAAATTTAGATTTTCCGAGTCAGGTTCATTCAGATCTGATTGGATTAAGAGAGATATTTCAAAGATTTTTCTTTTGAATCTATATCAGATCTGAGATATTTCAGATCTAATTTTATAGATCTAATAAATAAAAATAAAAGGTAAATTAAATCTGATTTAATTTTGTATCTTGTTATTGGATAATCAGATTATCCTATGATGATTCTACTGATTGCCTGAAGTTTTGGATCTAGCCATGCAAGTGCCTAGCCTCTACTGATATTCACTTAGGCTGGATCTAAAGATCTTTTTCTTCTTTATCACCTTCCCAAATATCAGATCTAGATCTAATTTAGAGGATCTTCAAAACTTCTTTTGAAGATCTGGAATCATCTCTTGCAGCAATGCTGCATTCTTCCTTTCTCATCACCTTTCTCTTGCCTGGATCGCACCAAATTGGAGCCTAAATCTCCTTGGGTGTGGAGAAGAGAGAGAAGACCTAAAAAAGGCATGGAGGAGGGAGAGGGGTAGCCTTGTGGCATGGGCTATGGGTGATCCTCTCTAAAGCTTGGCGTAAATAGGGTTTTTATAGACCCTGCTGCGTTATGTAGTGCCACATCATCCCGACCAATCACGTCACATCGTACAATTAGATCTAAATCTAATTGATGGAATGACATCACCTGATTTTATTAGATGAGAGCCCCCTCAAATCATCCTTAGGTGGTGCCAAGATTGGTCAAAGCTGAGTCTTAGGCGCCTTCCTAAGTTGATTCCAAGAAGCAACCTAGAGTCTCATCTGTATGGGACTCCAAGCATCCCTATCCTTAGGTGCATGCCTCCCTAGGTGTGTGCCCCCACTTTTTCATTTTCTAGAAAGGGGACAAGCCCCTATCTGCTCTTCTATGGGTGCATGACACATGGACAGATGTCTAAGTGTCAAAGGTCAACGTTTGACCAAAGTTAAAAGACAAGAATTGATAGGTGACGAAAAATGGCAGGTATTGTCTCTAATTTATCTCATAAATTAAGACAATCCTTTTCTAACCTGGACAAACTTTAGTCAGATCAAGTAAGGATACCTGAGTGAGCACAAATATATTTGGCTTAGTCGAGATAACTTTTAATGATAGTAGAAGAAGAATATTAGGTTCAATCGTATGCTAGCATGATTTTCTTGAACCTAATTAAATTTAATTCAAATCAATTGAACTGGGTTAGTCCAATTGATGATATCCAGATCTAAATCCTTATTTGTATGATTCAATTAGGATTCAGTTCTGTATGGAAAATGGGATATGTCATGATCTCTATCATCGATCATCATCGAAACTCCTTTCGATGGATCAGAACTCTTCTGATTCATATAAGCTAAGAATGATCGATCATCTAAATCATTCTAATTGCTCCCAAAATCCACCAGTGACACCTAGCAGTATATGGTGGCAATCCATTCAGAGCAAAAAATGCGAACCTCTTGGTGCAGCTACCTGTGTGATTAAGTTCTTCTATCTTGAGTTCCGATCAGATTAGGGTTAAGGTGAACTCGTCAAACCCTAATTTTCTGTCATATGATGTAATCATTCGATTCGAGTCCGATGTGAAAATTTAAATAGAAACTCTTTCTATTATTTCACTCTGCCATGGCCATGGGACTTCTGGACTTGATTCTCATGATCATCATAGGGCTGCTCCTCTACCACCGAGGTAGATAGATTCCATCTTGATGCAATCCAGTTTCTACAATGAACATGCTATAGCCAACATACACCTCAGGATTTTGAATGGCTAGGAGATCGAGTAATGGTGTAGTCAAACTATAACACCCTCAAGGTGAACTACCGATGCACCTCAGGTCAAAGAACCAGACACACCACTGCAGCATCGAGTCAGTCATTGACGAGAAGGTAGACTTCCTAATGACTACTCGAGGTGGTCACGCTCAGTGCCCTCGTTCTCTAACGAGTACCTGTACTCTCGCTTTGGTGTCTCCACACCGTAGACTCAAGACTCATCTACTAAAGAGAAGCGATTGTACACCAACCTTCCGGATCAATCACCATCCTCATGATGATCCTATGGTCGGAAAGCATTTTATGAGTTAATAATGATTATTCATGTCTTAAATTTTCAACTCTTGAAAATATGAATTATCATTACCATTAACTCAAAGGATGTATCACAGACACTAAATACACATATGTGATAGAAAATAACCCATTTTATTATTTATAGTCAAAATTATAATTTTGCCCCTAGAAGTGTATTACAAGTGTCAGCCAATTCTGGCTTCTAGGGCACATATATCTAACAAACTCTCATTTGATCTAAAGCCAATTGGCTACAAATCTAAGTTCCATCTTCTCAAGATGGGCTTCAATCTTCTACTGGCCCAACGACTTTGTGAGTGGGTCCACCACATTATCTGTGGAGTCGACTCTCTTGACCTCGACGTAATCCTTCTCGAGGTAATTATGGATGAGATGGTATCGCCACTCGATGTGCTTGAATTTTTGATGAGACCTCAGCTTCTTAGCAAGGGTTATGGCACCATTATTATCGCAGTATAGAGAAATGGCATCTGATGGCATCACTCAGATCTCTACAATAAACTTCTTGTACCAGATTGCCTCCTTCACAGCTTCTAATGCAACAATGTATTCTGCTTCCATGGTGGAATCCGCTATCACAGTCTACTTAAAACTCTTCCAACTGACAGCACCATCATTATACACAAATAGACTCTCAGTTGTCGACTTTCGATCATCTACATCAGATATAAAATTTGAGTCTGTATTCCCCTGGACTTGGAGTTCTTCATTACCAAAGACCAACAACATATGCTTAGTTCTTCTCAAGTACTTAAGGATACATTTCGCGGAAGTCCAGCATTCTTTATTTGGATTCGACTGATATCTACTCATGACACTCACAGCATGGGCTATATCAGGTCGTGTACATAACATGGCATACATGAGGCTCCTCTATTGCTGAAGCATAAGGGATCTTGCTCATGCGTTCTATTTCCTCAGGTGTGCTAGGGCACATCTTCTTGGAAAGATGAATGCCATGTCTGAAAGGTACTAAACCCTCTTAGAGTTTTCCATACTAAACCTCTTTAGCACTTCTTCTATGTACATCTTCTATGAAAGTCCTAGCATCCTATTTAGTCTATCTCGATAGACCTTAATTCCTAGAATAAAGGATGCTTCTCTAGGTCTTTCATGAAAAATTCTTTGGATAACCACATTTTAACTATAGTCAACATGGGAAAATATCATTCTCCCAATAAGGAGGATATCAATCACGTATAATATGAGAAAGACAACAGTGCTCCCACTGACCTTTTTGAAGATACATGGTTTCTCCTCATTCTTGATGAAACCAAATAATTTGATCACATTATTGAAATGAGTATTTCAGCTCCGAGATGCTTGCTTAAGTCCATATATGGACCTTTGCAGCTTGCATACCTTGTGATCAGTATCACTGGATGTGAAATCTAGCAGCTGTTCCATATAGATATCTTCCGCAAGATATCCATTTTAGAATATCATTTTCACATTCATTTGACATATTTCATAATTGAAATAGGCTGCAACAGCAAGCAATATATGGATGAATTTTAGCATAGCTATTAGCGAAAAGGTATCCTGATAGTCAATGCCTTCGCATTGACTATAATCTTTTGCCACTAATCTAGCCTTTGAATGTCTCCACATTTCCATCTGCACCAATCTTTCTCTTGTAGATCCATTTACACCCAATAGGTACTATACATTCTGGTGGATCTACCAAGATCTAGACTTGGTTTGAGTACATCGAGTCAATTTCTGACTTCATTGCCTCTAACCATTTCTCTCGGAGTCGATATCTAATATCGCCTCGTTATAGGTTTTGGGATCATCACCATGAACCCCATTACCTACGAGGAATATTTTCTCTATTTTCTCTGAAATAGTACCTAAGTACCTCTCAGGAGGATGAAAAACTCTTTTTGATCTACGAGGTGGAGGAGGTAGTGTAATCTGTATTGGCTCAATCTGATTTGGTTCCATTTGGTCCTTTAGCTCGTTGCTCTTGTGAGACTTTCTCATCAAGCTTGATCTACTTTTCAATGCCGCTGTCTTGAATAAACTATTTTTTAAGAAAGATGGCATGTCGACTCACAATCACATTATGATCTTCTGGAATGTAGAAATAATATCCTAATGACTCTTTAGGATATCCTATGAATCGAGCTCTAAAGGACCTAAAGTCTAACTTGTCCTGCTTGTTGTCTTTTGACATGAGCCTGGACAACCCCAAATTCTGAGATGACTCAGACTTGGTTTCTTACCATGCCATATCTCATACGGTGTGGTAGGAATGATTTTAGAGGGAAACCCTATTCAGTAAGTATATTGAAGTTAACAAATGAGTATCCCCAAAGAAAATCAGGAAGGTCTGTGAAGCTCATCATGGATCGAACCATATCCTAATAGAGATTCGATTTCTCCATTCTGAAACTTCATTGAGTTGAGGTGTTCCTAGGTGGAGTCCATTGAGAGACTATGCCATTTTTCTTGAGATAGTGCTAGGAATTTTCGGACTAAGGTATTCACCTTCCTTCGATCTGATCGAAGAACCTTAATGGGTTTTTCAGTTTGCTTTTCTACTTCATGTCTGAATTTCTTTGAACTTTTCAAAAGCTTCAGACTTGTGTCTCATAAGATACACATATCCATACCTAGATAAATCATCGATAAAGGTTATGAAGTAGACAAAATTGCCTCTAGTCGGCACATCAAATGGGCCGCACACATCAGTATATACTAGGGCAAGAAGATCCGTGGCCCTTTCCCCATGTCCTACAAAAGGGAGTTTAGTCATTTTGCCATGAAGACAAGATTCATAAATTGGATATGACTCGAAAGTCAACGGACTCAATAGCCTGATTTTCTTCAATTTGTTAATCCTATCTTCTGCTATATGACCTAGTCTTAGGTGCCATAGATACCTATCGTTTGGACTATCCCTAGGTCATTTCATGGCATTCACATTTTGCTCGATATTAAAAATAGATACATCAATATGTAACTGGTAAAGATCGTTAATAAGGAAAATCATTTGCAATTTTATTTCTTTCATAAAGAATGTTACAATGGTCCTTAAAGAAAACTAATTACATAGCCTTCTTAGTGCTAGACATGAAATAGAAATCAAATTTCTACTTGCTGCAGGCACATAATAACAATCTTTTAATACTAAGTCTAAACCAGATGGTAGTCGAAGAGGATATCTTTCCACGGCCACGATAGCAACTCTTGCTCTATTTTCGATGCATAGAATCATCTCACCATCCCTCAGTCTTTTGCTATTCTCAAGATCCTACATAGAAGTGCACAAATGAGCACTAGAAATAGAGTCAAGCATCCAACTGAATGTAGAAAAAATCGTAAGGTTAGACTCAATAATGAGCATACCTCCAGAAGGACCTTCCTCCTTCTTATTCTTTAGGGTGGCCAGGTAAGTAGGGTAGTTCCACTTTCAGTGGCCATCATTATTGCAATGGAAATATTTTTCTTTATTAGCGGTCTTCTTCTTCAGCTCTATCTATTCTTGTTTTCTTCTTCCACCTTTCTGCTTTTTCACAGACTTCTTTCTTCTTTCCAAAAGACTTTCTTCTTGGAAGAAGTCCATTCCATAGCAAGAACTGAGCCTTTAGAACCTTTCATAGAAAGCTCAGCGGTAACCAGCATATTCATTAAGTTCGGCCAGAGGAATTTTGAAGTTTATGCATGCATATGGTAAGTTCATGATGAATTGCCCATATGCATCAGTCAAGGATTGCAGAATTATATCATTCTGCAGGATCCAGGTCCAACTTCACTTCGAACTTCTCAAGCTTTTTCAAGTCCTTGATCATCATCAGATAATGATCTTGGACTGATTGTCCATCATGCATTTTAGCCTTGAATAGTCATTTAGTGACTTGATACTTGGTTGTGTGACTCTATTCACTAAGAATCTTTTGTAGGTGAGCCAACATTTGGCGGTGATCTTGATATCTTCATGTTGGTGCTGAAGCTCATCAGACATCGAATGCAACATATAGTATCTAGCCATGTTATCTTCATCTATCCACTTATCATAAGACGCTCCCTATTCAGCGGATGAACGAGCTGGTAAGGTGGGAGGGTCCTAGTCTAATACATGAGTTAACTTCTTAGAATCTAAAGCAATTTTGAAGTTTCAAAACCAATCCTTGTAATTAGGTCCAGTAGTCTATAGGTGTCCAAGATACGTGCTAGTGGGTTGGATGTAGATATTTTTCTATAGAGAGTCAAAGTTTCTAATTAGATATTGTAATTAAGATTTGATCAATTTATTTAGAAGTTTTATTTTTAAACAAATTAGCTTCCACTATTTTCTTAGATCCCTATACTTCCTCTATGGAGATGCAAAAATCTCCATGATCAATGATTTCTAGTGGGTGGTGCGGTCCTACCAACTGACTCATCATCTCACCTAATAGTTATTGGTGATGGGTTTGCCAATGAGTGAACAACTCTTGTTCAATGATTCTCTAATCATGGTGTACCCAATCTTGGTCTCTAATTCATGAATCTCACTGTGTCCAAAATATTGATCCACTCCTTAGTTATGTTAGATCCATTATTTGTATAGATTGGATTTCTATTTGAGTCTCTCACCGTATCCAAAATATTGAGCCCAATCCATCCTCCAGCCCATAGCATCCAATGCCTAATAGATATGGTTGCATTTTTTCGGTGCAATTGAACCACTATAACCAGTCGAGAATAATCAATCCTGGGAAGGGTCCACACATCTACAATGATGGAAGATCTTAGACTTAATCTTTTCTTAGGAAGATTTAATTTAGGTCTCATTAAATTAGACTTGATATAGTCATAACCATTATAACTAACCTAGTGGCATAGGTTAGCTTGGATTATTGACCACCTCAGATCAAGATTGAGCCAACAAATATGGCCAGGTAAGTGAGACTGATGGAAAGAATATGCCATTAACTCGATAAGAATGCATTTAAGTCAAGTAGCTCCTAATTAAAAATCAGTCAGTCATATCTGCCAAACTTACCTTAGACACCAAATTGTTGAGCCAGAACCAATCGGATTAGCCTACAATCCAGACTCTAACCACTAAGCCTAATTAGGTCTTATCTTGATCGATCACTCACGTGACTCGATCTTGACCCAGACTTAATCCAATTAGGCTGGTCAATTTAAGCACTCTTGATCCCAACTAACCAACACTTGATTCAGTTTGATCAATCGCTTAAACTTAATTGAGCTATCCAAGTTCGAACTCAATTTTATGAATATGTCTTAGATCTAAAATTATCAATTTTAGACCTAACATATTTATCATAATCTTAATTCTTAATTAAGTTTAGGGTTCACAAACAAAATATGTGAATAAAATCCTAGGATTTCAGGATCTAGGATTTTACAGAAAATAAATTCTTGATTTCTGATTAAGGACGAACATGCAGCACCCCTACACATCATAAGAATACTCCATCGAATGGAAGAAAAGGGCATTTAAACCCTACTTTAATCTTATGATTGGACGACCAAGGGGAATGCCTTAATCAGAAGTATAAGACTACAAAACTAGTTAGATCTACATCATATATCTCATATATAAAAATTAATCTATCTTTAAACATATTTTGCAGACATCTCATATATCATATCATGCATATTTTTAGATCTAAATTATCTCATAATTATCTAAAAAATTAGATTTAAATTGATCACATCAAAATAAATTCTAATCTAGATAATTATGTAGAACTATTCTAAAGTAGTCTAAACATGCATTCATCATATCTCATATGATCCAAAAATTAAATAATTTTATTTACTACTTTTTAGATCTTATTATAATATTTATAATATTAAAAAAAATAAATAAATAGATCTAAAATTATAATTTAATCAAATTAAATTATGATCATGCAAGACTAGTATAGAACAATTCTATTTTACAACTAGTCATGCATCTTGTAAAACTTAGATCTAAATTATTTAATTTTAATTTTTTTAATTTTAGATCTGATCATATCTCATGTGATATCTAAAATCACCTAATTATTAGATTAAAAATAAATTTAAATTAGATCTAAATAATTTATTAGAACCTGGCTCTGATACCAGTTGAAGGAAAAATTTAAAATTTTTGGATCATGTTCGTTCAGATCTACTTGGATCAAGAGAGATATTTTAAATTTTTTTCTTTTAAATTTAGATCAGATTTAAGATATTTCAAATCTAATTTTATATATCTAATAAATTAAAATAAAATATAAATTAAATCTGATTTAATTTTGTATCTTGTTATTGGTTAATCGGATTATCGTGTGATGATCCTGCTGCCTGAAGTTCTGGATCTAGCCATGCAAGCGCCTGACCTCTATCGGTATCCACTTGAACTAGATCTAGAAATCTTTTTCTTCTTTATCACCTCTCCAAATATCAAATTTGGATCTGATTTGAAGGATCTTTAAAACTTTTTTTGAAGATCTGGAATCGTCTCTTGCAGCAGTGCTGCCTTCTTCCTTTCTCGTCACCTTTCTCTTGCCTAGATCATACCAAACTGGAGCCCAAATCTCCTTAGGCATGGAGAGGAGAGAGAGGACATGAAGATGGCATGGAGGAGGGAGAGGGGTAACCTTATGGTATGGGCTATGGGTGATCCTCTCTAAAGCTTGGCGCAGACATGGTTTTTATAGATCCTGTTGCATCATGCAGTGCCACATCATCCCGACCAATCACAACGCTTCATGCAATTAAATCTAAATCTGATTGGTGGGATGACATCATCTAATCCAATCAGATGAGAGCTCCCTTAAATCATCCTTAAGTGGTGCCAAGATTGGTCAAATCTGAGTCTTAGGCGCCTTCCTAAGTTGATTCTAAGAAGCAACCTGGAGTCCCATCTGTATGGGACTCCAAGCATCCCTATCCTTAGGCACACATCTTCCTAGGCATGCACCCCCTTTTTTTCATTTTCTAGCAAGAGGATAAGTCCCTATCTGCTCTCCTATGGATGCATGATACATGGGCGGATGTCTAAGTGTCAAAGATCAACGTTTGATCAAAATCAAAAGATAAGAATTGGTAGGTGACGAAAAATGGCAGGTGTTGTCTCCAATTTATCTCATAAATTAAGACAATCCTTTTCTGATCTGAACAAGCTTAGTCAGATCAAGTAAAGGTACTTGAGTAAGCACAAACATATTTGGCTTAGTCAAGACAACTTTTAATGATAGTAGAAGGAGAACATTAGGTTCAATCATGTGCTAGCATGATTTTTTTGAACCTAATTGAATCTAATTCAAATCAATTGAACTAGGTTAGTTCAACTGATGATATCCAGATCTAAATCTTTATTTGTATGATCTAGTTAGATTCAATTTTGTATGGTAATGAAAAATATCATGATCTCTATCATCGTCATCATCGAAACACCTTCCGATGGATCAGAACTCTTTTGATTCATACAACTAGAATGATCGATCATCCAAATCATTCTAATTGCTCCCAAAATCCACTAGTGACACCTAGCAGTATATGGTGGCAACCCATCAGAACTGAAAATGAATCTCTCAGTGCAACTACCTATATGATTAAGTTCTTCTATCTTGAGCCCCGATCAGATTAGGATTAAGGTGAACTCATCAAACCCTAATTCTTATCATATGATTTAATCATTTATTTTAAGTTTGATGTAAAAATCTTAATAGAAATTCTTTCTATTATTTCACTCTACCATGGCCATGGACTTATGGACTTGATTCTCATGATCATCATAAGGCTATTCCTCTTCTACCGAGGTAGATAGATTCTCTCTTGGTGCAATCTAATTCCTACAATGAACATGCTATAGCCAACATACACCTCAGGATTCTGAATGGCTAGAAGACCGAGTCATGGTGTAGTCAAACTATAACACCCTTATTGTGAACTACCAATGCATCTTAGGTCAAAGAATCAGGCACACCACTACAGCTTTGAGCCAGTCATTGACGAGAAGGTAGACTTTCTTATGACTGCTTGAGGTGGTCACGCTCAATGCCCTCATTTTTTAATGAGTATCTATACTCTCGCTTCGATGTCTCTATACCATAGACTCAAGACTCATTTACTATAAAGAAGCGATTGTACACCAATCTTTCGGATCAATCACCATTCTCATGATGATCCTACGGTCGGGAGCATTTTATGAGTTAATAATGAAAATTCTTATCTTAAATTTTCAACTCTTGAAAATAAGAATTATTATTACCATTAACTCAAAGAATGTATCATAAACACTAAATACACATTTATGATAGAAAATAATCCATTTTATTATTTATAATCAAAATTATAATTTTGCTCCTAGAAGTGTATTACAAGTGTCAGCCAATTCTGGCTTCTAAGGCACACATATCTAACACTAACTCCTTCCTCCTCCACCTGTAGAGGTGGCACAACCTCAAGCACCACCGAGAGAGTCACATAACCCTACCCTCACGAGACAAGGCAATAGTGACAAAGCTCTCATGATCAAGAGAATGACAACCCTTGATAGGAGGAGCAAGATGACAAAGGTCTTAAGACCGAGAGTAGAAGTATCCTACAAACGAAGTATCCATCACTGACATCTCTGAATCAGCTGGAGCCAACCAATGCTCATTAGCCTTTCCAAGTGGATGACCATTACTGTGATGAAGGAATAGAGCCTCATCCCCCTCTGAGGGATTGCACCATTTTGTTGACATTTTATAAAATGGTTCTCAATACAGCAGATTGGAGAATGGGCAAGCAGAAGTCCACAATAAATAGGAAAATCTACCATAATTATTAAACATCAAATTATGCCATGTGGAAGTTCAAGATTGGATGCTTATGCCACCCCATAGCTGTGTACCAGATTTCATGTAAGGTTTATGGTTACGACGCTTCTAGAATCATGTGCATTTAATGCCACACTAAAAAATGGGTACATCCCATCAAATATGCACACGAATATCGAAAAGATTAGTTTGTGAATCCTCGAATCAAAATCAAATAATCTGAAGCCTTTTAGGCCAAAGTTGCAACTCCTCAGATCGGAGTGAAATAGGAAGAACAAAGGAAAAATTAGAAGGAAAGGATCATGGGAAACAAAGAATCCAGGGGTCTCTATTCCCACCAATCAGATTTAGATCTGATTTCACAAAGGGTTGTGATTGGTTGGGAGGAAGAGGAGTTGGATCACGCTTAGTCTATAAAAGAGACCCTGCGCCCAACTCAGATTCTAAGCAATTCAATTGAGAAACCCCACGCCCCAAGGCTGCCTCTCCCCTCCTTCTCCATGCCATAGTCTCTTCTCCCCTTGCTCTCCACGTCCAAAAGGAGTTTTGGACCCTGGTTGGTGCGATTCAGATCAAAGAAAGGCGATCAAAAATAAGAAGGCTGTGCTGCTGCAAAGGATGACTGCTCATCTTCAAAAGAGTTTTGAAGATCCTCCAAATTAGATTCAGATCTAATTTTTGGAGGTGTGATAGAGAAGAAGAGGATCTCCAGATCCAACCCGAGTGGATACCGGTAGAGGCCAGGCGCTTGCGTGGCTAAGATCCAGAACCTTCCGCTGCAAACAGGATCATCAACAGGGTAATAGGATTACCCAGATCAGGTAAATTAAATTTGATTTAATTTATCTTTTTAATTTTATTTTATTAAAATAATAAGAATCAGATCTGAAACATATCAAGATCTGATTGGAATCAAGAGAAAAAGTTTTGAAATATATCTCTTGATCTGATCAGATCTGAACGAACCTGGACCGGGAAATCAGGATTTCCCTTCAACTGGTATCAGAGCCATGGTTCTAAATTGTTTAGATCTAATTTTAAATTATTTTAATTAGAAAATAATTGATTTTAGATGTCACATGAGATGTGATCAGATCTGAAATCAGAAAAAATTAAAATTAAATGATTTGGATCTAAGATTAGAAGATATGC